>CAUYQU010081240.1:0-18488 GCA_963574635.1 Cheracebus regulus
TTCTCTCTTTTTCTAAAATCTCTTCCTCTTTCTTTCTCTTTCATTTTTTCTTTCTTTTGCTGTTTCTTTCTTTCTCTTTTTCTCTCTTTTTCTAAAATCTCTTCCTCTTCCTTTCTCTCTTTCATTCTTTTTATTCTAAAACAAAAAAAATAAATAAATAAATAAATAAATATTGATTGGCTACTTGTTTGTTATTTTCATCCCTTATTCCTTCCTGTTTCCATTGTTAAGCACAATTATTGGCATAAAAGAGGTTTTTAATACCCATTTTTAGACTGCATTCTAGCCTGGGCAATAGAACAAGAATCCCTTTCTTTCTCCCTCTCTCTCTTCCTCTTTCTCTCATTCTTTTTCTTTCTTTCGCTCTTTCTTTTCTCTCTTTTCCTTTCTTTCAAAAAATAAAAAAGAAAAAAGAATCATACATTGCATTTGGTTTTTGTGTCTCTTCTGCTTCCTTTTATATAGAACAGTGCTATTTCCTTTTTTTTTTTTTTTTTTTTTTTTTTATTTAAATATATATGAAGTAACACTTTTTTGCTCTGGCTGGTCTTCAACTACTGGCCTCAAGCGATCCTCCTGCCTTGGCCCCCCAAAGTACTGGGATTACAGACATGAGCCACCGTGCCCACTGTTTTGTAAAATATCCCACAGTCTAGATTTGTGTTAATGTTTCCTCAGTGTTGGATGCAAATTGGCCTGACACAGGTTATGTTGATTACTTTTGTTTTATCACATGAGGACACCACGTCATTTTGTTCCCACTATTGGTGATAACAAGATTAATATTACTTGGTTTAAAAAGATATATATAGGATTTATTTATTTTTGAGACAGAGTCTCACTCTGTAGCCCAGGCTGGAGTGCAGTGGCACAATCTTGGCTTACTATAACCTCTGCCTCCCAGGTTCAAGCAATTCTCTTGCCTCAATCTCCCAAGTAGCTGGGATTACAGCCACCCACCACCATGCTCAGCTAATTTTTTGTTTTGAGACAGTCTTGCTCTGTCACCCAGGTTGGAGTGCAGTAGCCTGATCTCGGCTCACTGCAACCTCTGCCTCCCAGGTTTAAGTGATTCTCCTGCCTCAGCCTCCTGAGTAGCTAGGACTACAGGTGTGCACCACCACACCCGGCTAATTTTTTTGGATTTTTAATAGAAATGAGGTTTCACTATGTTGCCCAGGCTGGTCTTGAACTCCTGATCTCAGATGATCCACCCACCTTGGCCTCCCAAAGTGCTGGGATTACAGGCATGAGCCACCATGCATGGCCAGGCTAGAAATTTTTTTAGTAAACCTCTTTTATATACACGTTTGTTTTTATCATCTTACTTTTGTTTCTCCTATCCCATAAAATTTTTGTATTGATTTATGTACTGGTCTTCCTTTTTGCCAAGAGATTTAATCCCCCTCAAACTCATTAAAATGGGGAAATTCCGAGGAAGGTGGAGGTGTTTGCTGGGCTCCTAAGAATGTAGCTGAGTCAACAGGAAGCCTGCATTATCAATGCATCGGCAGGCCTTATGCGTTAGGCCCAAGTCATCCAGCAAGCATCATGCCTCCGTCCCGTCCCGTCCCGTCCCGTCCCTTCCCGTCCCGTCCCGTCCCGTCCCGTCCCGTCCCGTCCCGTCCCGTCCCGTCCCGTCCCGTCCCGTCTTGCCTTCCAAAGTGAATCACTCTCAGCCTCCCCTGAAGTCAATTTCCAGTGCCTATCTCAGCGCAGCCCCTACCTCTCGTGAAAACGTGTATACTACTATACTTGCTTGTATGCTGTTGTCTGCGATTCCTCTGATGGGGAGAGTGAGAAGAAATTGGGGCCTTCAGAGCTGGGCGCCAGCTTGAACAAAGGGGAAGAAATAGAAATGCTGCATGGAGCCAGGCACGGTGGCTCACACCTGTAATCCAGCACTTTGGGAAGTCAAGGAGGGTGGAGCACGAGGTCAGGAGTTTGAGACCAGCCTGGCCAACATGGTGAAACCCTGTCTCTACTAAAAATACAAAAATTAGCCAGGCATGGTGGCAAGCACCTGTAATCCCAGCTGCTCAGGAGGCTGAGGCAGGAGAATTGCTTGAACCTGGGAGGCGGAGGTTTCAGTGAGCTGAGATCGCACCACTACACTTCAGCCTGGGGAATGAGACCTAGATTCCGGCTCAAAAAAAAAAAAAAAAAATGCTGCATGGAAGAAACCATTTCTTTTCTGAATAAAGAGGTAGGAAAAAAAAAAAAGGTCAAAAGCCAGGGCTGAAATGGGAAGCTGTACAGAATGAAGAGGAAGTGTGATAAGAAAGGCCTGGGCTAGAGGACGGAGCAGGAGACACAGGCTGAGGAATCCCAGAAATATGTCTCCTCAGGACCGCCGGGCAGGACTCTACAAAGTTCCCCAAATATATCATTTCTCCGCACAGCCCAGTCATGGAGTTCTGTGGCATTTGAGATGATAGTCAAGGTATCACGTGTTTTTGAGGAGTATTATAAAAGAGGTCAACAGAACAGGTTAAATTCTCAGTATGAGAGGTGGGACACAGTGGCTCACGTCTGTAATCCCAGCACTTTGGGAGGCTGAGGTGGGCGGAGAACATGAGGCCAGGAGTTTGAGACCAGCACAGGCAACATGGTGAAACCCTATTTCTACTAAAAATACAAGTATTAGCTGAGTGTGGTGGCGCATGGCTGTAGTCCCATCTACTTGGGAGGCTGAGGTGGGAAGACTGCTTCAGCCTGGGAGGCAGAGGTTGCAGTGAGCCGAGATCGCACCACCACGCTTTAGCCTGAGCAACAGAGAGAGACTCTGTCTTAAAAAAAAACAAAACAAAAAACTTCGTATGGGGGGCAAAATAAACAAAGCCCATGTGTGGTAATAATTGCTTTCCTTTAACCTATATTATTTTTGCAGCCAAGTATGCTTTGACACCTCTAAAAAACTGGATTGCTTAGTCACAGAGTTGGCCCTCAGAGACACAATGCTAATTAGAAAAAGCAAAGGTAGATATGAGACATCACATGCTCTATCATAAGGGTCAAAGGGATTCATCAGGAAGAGATCATCAAAAAGTTGTCACAAAAACACCAGAAAGGCAACAGCAACTCTGAGAACCACCAACATAGGGAACCAGGTGTTTTGTTTTTTTCTTTTTTCAAAGGTGTCTCACTAGTATTGACCAGGCTGGTCTTGAACTCCTGGGCTCAAGCATTCCTTCCAACTCAGCCTCCTGAGTGTTGGGATTACAGGTGTGTATCCCCTACCTGCTTAGCCTTGGATCTTCACATCGTTTAGTTTTTAGCTATCTAAAAGCTAGATATCTTTTAAGTTGTCCCAAGTGAACAATTTTATTTAGTTAAATAAATGCTGGCTGGGCACTGTGGCTCACACCTGTAATCCTAGCACTTTGGTGGTGGGTGAATCACTTGAGGTCAGGAGCTTGAGACCGGACTGACCAACATAGTAAAACCTTGTCTTTACTGAAAATACAAAATTAGCCGGGTGTGGTGGTGCATGGCTGTAATCCCAGCTATTTGGGAAGCTGAGGCAGGAGAATCACTTGAACCCGGGAGGCGGAGGTTGCAGTGAGCTGAGATTGCATCACTGCACTCCAGCCTGAGCAAAAAGAGCAAAACTCCATCTCAAAAAAAAAAAAAAAAAAGCTGTATTGATTACTTACCCATTTTTCCTTCTCCCGCATGCAGAAGTGGGTTTACCATGAAGCTTACACTCAGGGCTCTTTCCAAGACTCTGCCCGGTATTCATATGGTCATGCCTAATTTTGTTCCTGTGATGTCTTCACCAACGAAGCTGCTCCTGTGTTTCCCTCTTCTGTGGGACTCACGAGCAGAAACATGCCCTCTCAACCCCTTTACCTCATCAAAAAATGGATTGTTTCCTCTCTTGATTCTTGTTCGGTGTGTCTGGCCACAGACATGAACTTTGACCACAGGTCTTATGTTGTTGCCGCTTAACTGTCGGCCCTCGATCACTCGGACGCGAATCTGCAGCACAGAAGCGGGGAGGTTACCAATCCTTTCCCAGCACGTGGTGTAAAAGCATCCTCAGGTGCCTCTTCATTCCCTTCACCTATCAGGATTGCTAACACAGGACAGCTCTGTGGTGTACCAGGTGCTACCAATTGGGCGGGGCCACCTAGGATCATTCCCAAGATGGGAACTGGGGTTGGGTTATAGAGACCAAGAGCAGCTGCAGAGATAAACTTGCTTGAAGCTGGCCTGGGAAAGGGCAGGGCTGGGGGGAGGTCACTGCTCAGACTCCAGCTATGCTCCTGGGCTTGATGAGCCTGGTAATGAACCAACTCCACAGCTGCCTCCCAAGTCTAAGACAGTGCCCAGAGCTATGAAAAACACAGTGTTTGTGCTTCTATTATATGATTAGCTCTTTCCTTCCACCAAAGAGAAGGAGAATTATGGTTTTATTTCTCTGAAGACCATCATCTGGCCAGACTAAACCCCCATTTGTGCCTGCAGAAGAAAGATGGAGAGCTTTTCTTACTGGGTTTACGCACTGACATCTCTCTGTACTAGCTGAGCCACTGTCCGTTGAAATATCACTGAAACATCACTGCAATTGTCAGAAAAGGGGCAATGTGAAGATTAAACAAAGATGCAGAGCCCCAGGCCGTTCCTACCTGGAAGTCCTGTGGCTTATTGGACAGCATCCGCCTGCTGTTCTTTACTTTGGTGAGCCTCCGAGCAAGCTGAGCTTCTGACACCGTCCCAGCTGGCCCCTTGGGCCCAGGGCCCCTGACTGCATTGTCCAACCTGTCTTCATCACCTTCGTCTTCTTCCCCGTCTCCTAAAATATCAGAAAGAAACCCAGTGAGGGACAGCCCTTATCCTGTAAATGTCTGAATGCTCAGGTTTCCAGGACAGTTTTGTCCACCATTATAAGTGTTCCTAAAGCGGCAGGTGAAGGAGATCCTCTTGGTGACACTGACTTGGGACTTCTTGTGACTTGGAAAAATTCTTTAGGAAAATGTTCACGATGCATCAGGGCTCTTGCTCAAAGAGACCAAGAGAATGACAGAGATCACAGGGACAATGAGAGGAGATGGCACCGTCAAACCCAGCCAGGAATCACTGAGTTCTCATCTTAGGATCCAACCTGAGGTCAGGGGGACTTTCTGCAGTTAGGATGGAGAAAGGAAGAAATGCCACAGAACACGGGAGGCTTGCAAGGACAGACTTCAACTGCGGCCTCCTACTGCAGGTCTTCTCTCTAGAGATCTGCTCCTGAACTGTTCACACTGTTTCCTGCTTGAGCCTCCTAATTCACGACTGCTCTTTCCCACCCTCATGACAGATGAGAAACTCTCCTCATTTTCTTGACGAGCAGACCAAGGTGACCATCTTGCTCTCCCTTCCTCCTCCTTGTGTGTTATTTTAACACGTGTCCCCTCCTTTTATCCCTCGACCTTCCCTCTGCATTCAGGAAAAGATTTACCTTGCTCAGCAGAGTGAAAATCCCAACCCTCTGCCATGCATTAGATCCTCCCACCTCCTGATGATTTGCAGGCCCCTCAAATGTCTTCTCTCTCTCTCTTGTGTACCTCCAGGGGTTCCTTCTCTACTGCGACCTTTCCTCTGCCTTCAAGTAGACACAGATCTTTCTCTTCTTACAAAACCAAAAACCAAAAATCAACTCTGCCTACTACCTCTCCCCTTTCTTTTATTCACCAACTCTTTGAAACTCACTGACAAACTTGAGCTTTTCTTTTCTTAATAGACAAACAGTTAGAACTCCCGGTAATCTGTACAATATAATCTGAGAGCGACTAGAACATGAGCTCCCCTGTCTAGAACACACCAGCATTTGTATCCCCTGCTTTTGGATTCTGAAACTCCTTCTCCACAATGCAAGATCATGAAATAGATTTAATTTCCACAGGCAGTCACCTGTCAGTCATTCACATCCTGGTATGAATTAGTTTTATCAGATTACTATGTACTATGGCTCTTAAAAGCTTGCACTCTGAAGCCATGCAGCCTGGGCTCAAATCCACCCCTGACCCTCCGTTTTTGAGCTATGTGAGTCTGAGTAAGTTTCTTAATTTCTCTAAGCTTCAATTTCTTTATTTGCAGAAAGGGGGAAACAATATTTACCACAGGGTTACTGTAAAGATGTAATTACCTATAGGTAAAGCCTTTAGCACAGTATCTGGCATATAGCAGCACCTAATAAATTAACTTTTCATTTTTTGGTTTTGCTGTGCAATCAGTTTTGGTTGGTGTCTTCATCTGTTTGAGCTGCTATAACAAAATGCCACAAACTGGGTGGCTATTAGACAACAGAAATTTATTTCTCACAGTTCTGGAGGCTGGGAAGTCCAAGATCAAGGCACCAGCAGATTTGGTGTCTGGTGAGGGCCCTCTTCCTGGTTTGCAGTTGGAGCCTTCTCTGCCTCCCATGATGGAGGAACAAAGGAGCTCCCTTTTTTTGTTATTGTTTTGAGATGGAGTCTTGCTCTGTCGCCAGGCTGGAGTGCAGTGGCACGAACTCAGCTCACTGCAACCTCAGCCTCCTGAGTTCAAGCGATTCTCCTGCCTCAGTGTCCCAGGCAGCTGGAACTACAGGCGCATGCCACCATGCCCCACTAATGTTTTTTGTATTTTAGTAGAGACGGGGTTTCACCATGGTGGCCAGGATGGTTTCTATCTCCTGACCTCGTGATCTGCCTGTCTCGGCCTCCCAAAGTGCTGGAGTTACAGGAGTGAGCCACCATGCCCGGCCAGGCCCATTTTTATCAGGGCACTAATCCCATGCATGAGGGCTCTGCTCCTGTGACCTAATCACCTCCCTAAAGGCCCTGCTGTCTAATACCATCACCTTCGGGGTTAGGATTTGAATGTATGAATTGTGGAGGGACATAAACATTCAGACCATTGCAATTGGAAGGAGCTTCTTCTGATGCACAGGACACTTCCTGGAAGCAGCTATGGAAGGCATGGGGATGGGGCTCTATAGCAGTCAGTGGGCCCAGAGTGTGGAAGAGGCAGCCACAAGGAAGGGGGGCCTCCACATGCACTGCCTTGCTCTTTAGCCCAGGGTGGGCCCTGCTCCTCACCATCCATTCATTCGTGCTTCACCTATCCTAGCCTGGCTTCTGTTCTTCAAAGGTCAATCATGACCTCTCCTTGCCAAGCTCTGTGCCCTTTTCTGTATCTCCATATTGGATCTTCCACAGCCGTGGACACTGGTGCTCATATATATATTTTTAGATCATTGCAGCTCTCTCCCCCGATATACTTTTTTGGGCTCTTCTCTGGGCCCTGTTTCTGTCTCCTACTCACTGAGTGTGACTTATTACTCTGTCCTCTGATCCATTGACTCAACACTTTCTAGATCCTCACTTCACACTTTAGTAGCAATGGACCCAAAGACTGCTGATCTAGAAGGGACCTTAGCAATCCTTGATCGAACCTACCCATCACCCCATTTTACAGACAGAAAAACTGAGATCCAGAAAGCCTAGGCAACTTGCCTGTAGTCATTAGAAGCTGAGCTAAAACCAGAACCAAGTTTTCACCCTGCCTCACTGGTTTAAAACTGGATTTAAAAGGCCAGACGCAGTGGCTCACACCTGTAATCCCAGCACTTTGGGAGGCCGAGGTGGACAGAGCATGAGATCAGGAGATCAAGACCATCCTGGCTAGCATGGTGAAAAATACAAAAAATTAGCCGGGTGTGGTGGCATGTACCTGTAGTCCCAACTACTTGGGAGGCTGAGGCTGGAGAATCGCTTGAACCCAGGAGGCGGAGATTGCAGTGAGCCAAGATTGCACCATTGCACTCCAGGCTGGGCAACAGAGTGAGAGTCCATCTCAAAAAAAAAAAAGAAAAAAGAAAAAACAAACAGAAAAACAAAAACTGGATTTAAAACCAGGCTGCAGGTGAAGGACACATTTTCCTCCCTCAACATCTTTTTCACGTTACTGGGAAAACCTCATGGAAGCCAAAGACAAGGAAACTTTGTCCTCTGCAAGGTGATCTGGGCCTCCTCTTGCCTATTCTTGAAGAGACTTCAAAAGAAGGGCTTACCTGCTGCCCCTCTTAGGGCACCTGGAATCTTGGAATCTTCTTCATCCTACTCTCTACCAGATAATTTCCTCTCCTCCTTAAGTTTCAGATAAAACATGCTGTCTTCCAATACGCCCTCCCCACCTCTTCCAGATGGAGTTAGTCCCCCTCTCCCCTACCCAGCATGCGTTGTTCTTTCTAGTCCTCGCCACACAGTCTGGCACCTGCTTGTCAACCCATAGGCTTCCCCTACTCCAGGCATTTCAGAAGCAGGGAGCTTGCCTTTGCTTCTTTGTGTCTGCCTCATGCCTTACAGAGCACCCTACATAAAGTATACAGAAAGGGCTTGACAAATGTAGAATGAGTAAATAAATGGGGAGAAGGGCCAGGTGTGGTGGCTCACGCCTATAACCCCAGCAGTTTGGGAGGCCGACGCGGGCAGATCACCTGAGGTCAGGAGTTCGAGACCAGCCTGAGCAACATGGAGAGACCCTGTCTCTACTAAAAATACAAAATTAGCCAGGCATGGTGGTGGGTGCCTATAATCCCAGCTACTCGGGAGGCTGAGGCAGGAAAATTGCTTGAACCTGGGAGGCGGAGACTGCGGTGAGCCGAGATCGCCACACTGCACTCCCGCTTGGGCAACAAGGGCAAAACTCCGTCTCAAAAAAAAATAAAATAAATGGGAGAGGAACAAAATCCCAGGCACAAATGTGACTTCACATTTGGAAAAACTACTGCACAGCTCTCAGGAAAGAACACCCAGACGGCTGAAGAGGTGCTCCTGCCAATGTTGGCACTGGCCTCAGGGAAGCACTGGGAGCCAGGCGCCTTCCCTCTGCAAACCTGTCCTGGACTGAGCCATGGCTGGCACTGTCAGCTGTCGGGTTCTCCAAACAATGAAGACAAACTTCCTTCTGTCATCCTGGCCTAAGTGGGACTTCCTCCTTGCTGTAAATTATACCATTTGGAGCTGGTGATTGTTTATGGCAGCAAGCAGGAAAAAAAACTGGGTTCAATCGTACGCCTTTACAACGCTGGACTCTGGACAAGTACTCATTATGTTCTCAATGGATGCTCTAGAAGAGCCATTTTCTTCTGGGAACGTCTTCTGCTGTTCAGACTTTAGGCTAAAGGGATGGGTCAGAGGACACCAACCTAAGCCTTGGTGACAGCCTCTCTGCCTTACAGAAGAAGAATATTCCAGCAGGAAATCTCCCCTTTATATATGTGGCAGGAAGCTGCAGAGGATTAAACAATGCTACACTAAGGGTTCCACAAAGAATGAGCGGTCCCCTACGGCACTGCTAAACACACCCTTATGTGCAAGCTGTGTCCTGACCGAAATGCTAGCAGCTGTGCTGGCAGGCCCTGCTCATGAGACCCAGGCACAAATGTAATCCACAGACAAAGAGATCTACAAAGAGCAACTCTTCCACAACCACAGAGGGCTGCACCAAGTCATGAATCACGGACTGAACAGGAGGTTGCTGGTAGGATAGGCTTCCGAAGGCTGTCATAAGGAAGTCCCACAAACTGGGTAGCTTAAAACAACAGAAATTTATTCTCTGGTTAGGTGCAGTGGCTCACACCTGTAATCCCAGTACTTTGGGAGGTCGAAGCAGGAGTTTGAGACCAGCCTGGGCAACATAGGGAGATGGTCCCCTAATCTCTACAAAAAATTTTAAAAACTAGCTGGGCGTGGTGGTGCATGCCTGTAGTCCCACCTACTTGGGAGGCTAAGGTGGGAGGATTATTTGAGCCCAGGAGGTCGAGGCTGCAGTGAGCCATTATCAAGCTATTGCACTCCATCCTGGGTGACAGAGCAAGGCCTTGTCAAAAGAAAGAAAAGAAGGGCAGGGAGGGAGGAAAGGAAGGAAGGAGGAGAAGGAGGAAAGGAAGGGAGGGAGGGAAGGAAGGAGGGAAAGAAGGAAGAGAAAAGAAAGAGAAGACAAGAAACAAAAGAAAGGAAAGAAAGAAAAGAAAAGGCATTCCCTGACAGTTCCACACCTTACAAGTATATAATTAAGATTTTGGCGGAGACATTCTCTCTCTGAAGCCTCAAGGGAAAAATCCTAGCTGTTGGCTCCTAGCAATCCTGAGCACGCCTTGCCTGTGGCTGCATTACTCCTCTGTGGTCACGCGCCTTCCTCCCTCCACTGACTTCACCTCTGCACCCAGCCAGCTGGACCTGGCTGGGAAGCACACACATCTTACTGGACTGGTCTCACTTTAATTTCCTGATCACAAACTGTAAGTGTCCTCACAGGACTGCCTGGCCATCCTACCACATTTCCAAGCATCTATCCCAAAGCTTTCCTGGATCCTGGTCTGAGATGGCCACTAATTAACCATCACAGTCAAGTCACTTTACCTTTCTGAACTGCCACCTATTTTGCATCTTGAAAGCCTCCAGCACTCTATCTTTCTCATTGTCCGCTAATGACCCAACTTCTTATTTCATTGAGAAAACAGGCAATTAGAAGAGAATTTCCACATCCTTCCAACTCCAAATCAATCATCTACCTGTATCTGTTGCCTTCTCTCCTCCTGCAATTACTCAGTCACTGAACAAACTGTGCTCCCTGACTTGAAGCCAACTCTTCCACATTTGCACAGATCCTATCTCCTGTTGCTACTCAAGGAGTTTTGCCTCTGCAATTTCTGCCTCTTTATACATTCATCAGTTCCCCTCTTCCTACTGAATGATTCCCATCAAAATATAAACATGCTGAAGTATCACCCAGAATTTTAAAAAACAAAACTTTCGTTGACTCCACAGCGCCCCCTACAGTTACTGCTCCATTTTTCCTGCCCCTTTTGGGAGCAAACTCCTCAGAAGAATCATTTTTGCTCACATTCTTCACTGCCTCTCTGATTTTTATTCTTCTTCCAGCCAGGCCTCTGCCCACCCCAGTCCACCAAAACTGCTCTTGTCAAGGTCACTAAAGACCTTCATGTTGCAAAATCCAACTGTCCAGCCTCAGGTCTTTTCTCACTCAAACTCTCTGCAGCATTTGTTCGTTTAATCCCTGGAGCACTTTCTGCTCTTGGATTCAGCCTATTTGAACCAAAGTATAGCTGCTCATCCTGGCATTCACAATTAGAAGTAATCACCCAAAGAAACTTCTCTCATCCCATCGTCTTATAATACATGAATCCTGGCTTTGATCAGGAGTGGTTTTTTTTTTTTTTTTTTTGAGACAGTCTCGTTCTGTCATCCAGGCTAGAGTGCAGTGGCACGATCTCTGCTCACTGCATCCTCCACTTCCTGAGTTCAAGGGATGCTCCACCCTCAACCTCCTGAGTAGCTGCGATTATAGGCACATACCACCACATCTGGCTAATTTTTGTACTTTTAGTAGAGACAGGGTTTTGTCATGTTGGCCAGGCTGGTCTCAAATTCCTGCATTCAAGTGATCCGCCCACCTCAGCCTTTCAAAGTGCTGGGATTACAGGCATGAGCCACTGTGCCCAGCCATGACCAGGCCATTTAATAGAATCATAGAACTTCAGAGCTAGAAGAGACCGTACATATTATTAAATCCAACTTCCTAATGTTGTAAGAAACAAACTTGAGGCTCAGAGAGGTTAAGTGACATTGCCACTGTCACACAGCTTGATAGTGGAACCAACGCTCAAATCCAGATCTGTTGATTCACAGTGGCTTAAGGTTCCTCACTGTCCCTCTTTGACTGTGACAAGCTCTTCACAACTCCCTTGTAGGAATGCCATCCTGCCTCTCCAACAATTATAATGTCACTTGGTCAAATCCTACCAAGCTTGTGACTGCAGCTAACACTGACCTGTCTCCTTTCTGATTATCAGTAACCCATGTATGATGTTACCCTTACCCATGATGTTTCAATTAACATTTAGACATGGTTCTCCATCACAGCTCCAGCAATTTAATCATTCCTGAGATGTATTGTGGTCCTGTTTCCAGAAGCTCAACAGCAACATTCCTGCCAACTGCCCTTGCATGATGTCACTTGTGATCATGAGACTTGCCTACATGGCTTCTGACCACCCACTCAGTGCTGAAGAGTTGGCAGCCCTGGGGGACCTTGTGATACAGTCAAGTTTGCCTTTGGCATCCCAACTGTGCCTTTCCCCAGTGCATATCAGTGTCCCTTCTTCCCCCAGCTCCCATACTCCTCTCCAGCGCTTCTCCCTACTAAGCGGAAGAGAGTGGGCTATCAGTCACTGAGATGTCAGATGTCACCAGATCTGCAAGTGATTGTCCCCCCACCTCCATCACCCCGCTTTGTCTGCACCTGGCCAGGGAAGGAGATCCTTCTTGGAGCTCCCCAGTGAAGGCAACTCATAGGAATGGCTGAAGATGAGGAGCACTTGCTGGTCACCCTGGCTGGACTGGGATCCTCCTGGGTGGAACACAGACCCCACTTCAGCCCCTGGCAGGCCCCTTTATCCAAACACTCTCCCTCTCCTTTCATCTCCTCCCGGGCTCAGATGATCCTTTCACCTCAGCCCCCAGAATTGCTGGGATTACAGACATGTACCACCACATCCAGCTAACTATTTTTATCTTTTGTAGAGATGGAGTCTCCCTATGTTGCCCAGGCTGGTCTCAAGTGATCCTAGGCTCAAGCGATTCTCCTGCCTCAGCCTCCCAAAGTGCAGAAATTTCAGGCATGAGCCACAGTGCCTGGCCTCTGCCTGTGTTCCTAACTCTGCTTTTCAAGATGAAGTCTTGTTAAGTGGTGGTACTGGTTAAGCCAGAATTTTATCGCTTTGAGCCAAAGGTCATTGCCCAAGCACACAAAGAACTGATACCATGTTATCTTCAGTGTAAGCTAAAAGGACAATGCAGAACAGGAAAGAGTAAGTTTTGAAGCAGGAAAACATGTAATATCTTGTATATAACAGGGCTTCTTAGCTGGTTACCAGTTTTCCAAGTTTCTAAAATGTTAAAAGTTTTATAAATAAATCTTTGTGCCCTACTGTAAGCAATTTGTTACCCCACCCCAATTCCTGGGTAAATAACACTAAATGTGCCCTAAGAATCTTCTAGCGTGTTCGTAGATCAGAGCAAAGGTACCATGGAGGAACGTAACAAGCAGGGATGCAAACGCAGTCCTGTGGGCAGTGGATGAATCAGGCTGTGAGCCAGTCTAGATAAAGCCCAGAGATCTCACTACGTCTCCCTCTGGGAAACACCGCATTAACCAGGTGAAATGAATTTTCTCAACTGCAGGGTTTCTCAAAGTGAACTCCGAAATCTGCCTTCAACAGGCTCTCCCTACAGACTGGAGGCTCCCCTCCAGATGAACTCTATTAAACCCCCTGGAGATAGGCGCCAGATGACTGCACGTTTAGAGATCTCCCTGGATGATTTCACTGTGTCTAAATATTGAATACCACTTGTTTATCGTGAGCACTTTGATTTTCCTAAATATCCTAGAAAAAAATTAGACTAATATAATCAGTTTACTAGACAAAACCACTTGATTAGAACCCAATCCTGACGGCCGGGCATGGTGGCTCATGCCTGTAATCCCAGCACTTTGGGAGGCCGAGGAGGGTGGATCATCTGAGGTTGGGAGTTTGAGACCAGCCTGACCAACATGGAGAAACCCTGTCTCTACTAAAAATACAAAAAATTAGTGGGGCGTGGTGGTGCATGCCTGTAATCCCAGCTACTCAGGAGGCTGAGACAGGAGAATTGCTTGTCCCAGGAGGCGGAGGTTGCAGTGAGCTGAGATCGTGCCACTACACTCTAGCCTGGGCAACAAGAGAGAAACTCTGTCTCAAAAAAAAAAAAAAAAAAAAAAAAAAAAAGAGAAGAAGAAAAACCCAGTCCTGGAAACAGTGCCTGCAATTCTGGCACATGGATCATTTTCTAGTTCCACTCTGACCATGTCAGTCCCTTGTCATGGAGCACCTTTCATGGAGGCCCACGGTCTTCCCATCAAGGACAAATGTCTCAGCCTAGCACCTACAGCCCTCAGGATCATGCTTCCCTTTCAACACACTTCTACATGGGCCAGGAGCTTTGGTATATTCACTAGTGTTCCCCAAAACGCCCTTCCTTTTTTTTCTTTTCTTTTCTTTTTTTTTTTTTTTTTTTGAGACAGATTCTTGTTCTGTCGCCCAGGCTAGAAGGCAGTGGTGCAACCTCAGCTCACTGCAACCTCTGTCTCCCGGGTTCAAGCAATTCTCCTGTCTCAGCCTCCAGAGTAGTTGGGATTACAGGCACATGCCACCACACCCAGCTAATTTTTGTATTTTTAGTAGAGACAGGGTTTCTCCATGTTGGTCAGGCTGGTCTTGAACTCCTAGCTTCAGATGAGCCACTCACCTCAGTTTCCCAAAGTGCTGGAATTATGGACATGAGCCACCATGCCTGGCCCTAAAATGCCCTTCTTAAAAAAAAAATTAAAACCATATTCAATGTCCATCTATCATTCACTCACTTACTCATTCACTGAACCAACCAAGCATTTATTGAACAATTATGACTTCTCAAGGGCTAGGCACCGTAAATACAGAGTTGCAACACACAGCTGAAAAAGTGCTTTCTTAAAGCAATTGTTCCCCATATAACAATTTGCTTAATCATCTCTGGAGGAATGTATTACATTCAGCTCTGGGCTATAGTTGCTCATGTTTATCTCTTACCTTCCTACTGAAATGCAAGCTCCTTGGTGGCAAAACAATGGCTTTCTCACCTCTGTATGTCTTACAGTCAGGTGTCAGTAAATGTTTTTTAAACTGGATCAAATTTAATTTAAGGCTGGGCACAGTGGCTCAGGCCCGTAGCCTCAGAACTTTAGGAGGCCAAAGCTGGAGAATCACCTGAGGTTAGGAGTTCAAGATCAGCCTGGTCAACATGGTGAAACGTCATCTCTACTAAAAATACAAAAATCAGCCAGATGTGGTGGCACATGCCTGTAGTCCCAGCTACTAGGGAGGCTGAGGCAGGAGAATCACTTGAACCCAGGAGGTGGAGGTTGCAATGATCTGAGATCACACCACCACTGCACTCAGTCTGGGCAACACAGCCAAAACTTCATCAAAAAAAAAAAAAAATATATATATATATATAACTTTAAGCAAATGCCTTTGGGGTTCATGGAATGAAAGACATTTGAAGTGGTGAAGTCTGGCTATGAATGAGTTGTTGCATGTCTATGGTTGGACAGAACGCAAATTTAGCAGATGGTGCTTCAAAAACAGACGTGAGATTTTAAAAATAGTTTCTTCCAGCTACAGGAATGTAGGCTCCAGTTAAGCAGACTGACATCTGGTGAATTTAGGTTCCATGGTAACAGGTTTTCAGGTCAAGCCTGGAGACTGGGTCAGCCCTCCCATCTGTCATGGGAACAGTCTTCAAGGGGTCAATGAAAAGAACATTTTTGACAACGCACACTTCCAGTCGAGTCACTGGTGCCACAGGGTCTCTACCTTTTGTCATCTTCATATAAAAGCTCTAAGAAAGCATTCCTTAAACAGGAACCCCTCAGGTGTTCACTTCCTGTGATATGTGATCATAACTAGCTTCTTCAAATTGCAGGGGCAAATTTTCCTGAAAATCTTCACTTTTGTGTTCCAGCATAAATATTTCTAATATCTCCTCTGCAGGAGCCACTATGTGGATGAGAAACTTTAAAATCAATAACAGGCCAGGTGCAGTGGCTCACGCCTGTAATCCCAGCACTTTGGGAGGCCAAGGCGGGAGAATCACAAGGTCAGGAGTTTGAGACCAGCCTGGCCAAAATGGTGAAACCCTGTCTCTACTAAAAATACAAAAAATTAGCTGGATGTGGTGGCAGGTGCCTGTGATCCCAGTTACTTGGGAGGCTGAGGCAGGAGAATCGCTTGAACCCAGGAGGTGGAGGTTGCAATGAGTCTAGATTGCACCACTGCACTCCAGCCAGGGCAACAAGAGCAAACCTCTGTTTCAAAAAAAAATCAATAGCAGAAGTTGCTGGCAGTGTTTATCTCAGGAGGATGGGACTGTGAGAGATTTTCACTTTCTGTGACATGTATCTGTTATGTTTACATTTTAATAAGCAGATATTTCTTTTTTGCTCAATAAGCAGATATTTCTTTTTTGCTCAAGGAAAGAGAAACAAACTCAAATTTTAAGAATTTGAAAATATATAAATCAGAGGAAGCAGATATTACTTTTACAAAGAGTGGCAAAGTTTTGGGATTTCTTTAAGAGTCACTTGAAGGGAGGCCAGGTGCAGTGGCTCATCACTGTAATCTCAGCACTTTGGGAGGCCAAGGCAGGTGGATCACTTGAGGTCAGGAGTTCAAGACCAGCCTGGCCAACATGGCAAAACCCCATCTCTGCTAAAAATGCAAAAATTAGCCAGGATGGTGGCACGTGCCTGTAAACCAACTACTTTGGAGGCTGAGCATAAGAATCGCTTGAAACCGGGAGGTGGAGGTTGCAGTGAGCTGAGATTACACCACTGCACTCCAGCCTGGGTGACAGATTGAGACTCCATCTCAGAAAAAAAAAAAGTCATTTGAAGGGAAAAAAAGCAAATTCTGGGCCAGGTGTCCTGCTTATGCCATTAAGGTATGCAATGCCAAGGGGTATGGCTGTCTTGCTGTTCTCTGTCTCATATTTGTTGGTCTTTATTCCCCCAAGATTTGTTTTTTTTCCTGGTATCTTTCCTAGCAGGGGGTCGCAGTAGGTGCTCAAAGATACCTTTGCTCAGTTGAACTGAATTACCATGTGATATAGTTTGGATATCTGTTCCCTCCAAATCTCATGTTGAAATCTGATCCCCAGTGTTGGAGGTGGGGCCTACTGGAAGGTGTCTGGGTCATGGGGGTGGATCCCTCATGAATGGCTTGGAGCCTTCTCTGCAGTAATGAGTGAGTTCACGTGAAAGTTGGTTGTTTAAAAGAGAGCAGCACCCCCGCCTTCTCTCTCATGTTCCTCCTCTCTGATCATTTGATATCTGCTTTCCTTCCCCTTCCTCCATGAGTGGAAGCTCCCTGAAGCCTTCATCAGATGCAGATGCTGGCACCATGTTTCTTGTACAGTCTGAAGAATCACGAACCAAATAAACTTCTTTTCTTCTTTTTTTTTTTTTGGAGAGGGATTCTTGCTCTGTAGCCGAGGCTGGAGTGCAATGGTGCAGTCTAGGCTCACTGCAACCTCTGCCTCCGGGGTTCAAGCAATTCTCCTGCCTCAGCCTCCTGAGTAGCTGGGATTACAGGTGCACACCACCACACCCAGCTAATTTTGTACTTTTAGCAGAGACGGAGTTTTACTATGTTGGTCAGTCTGGTCTCAAACCCCCGACCTCATGATCCACCTGCCTCCACCTCCCAAAGTGTTGGGATTACAGACGTGAGCCCCCACACCCGGCCAACTTGTTTTCTTTACAGTTTACTCAGCCTCAGGTATTCCTTTATAGAGATGCAAACAGACTAAGACACTATGTTAGGGAAAATAAATGTTTTTCCTTGAAACATCTAGATAGTTGAGGCTATTAGAAGGTTTCTTTTTCTTTTTTTTTTAATGCCAAAGGAAAGTTTCTCTTAGCCAGATTAGGAAGTTGACACACAGAATGCCCCCCATGACCCCGCCCTGGAAAACTTTCATTTTATAGAACAAAGACAGCACTTCCAGATCCAAAGAGCCCTGTTTATTTTTTGTAATAAAGAAATTTCACTTTGTCTTCTTGTACTTAAAAATAAAGTTGCTCTGCAAACACAGTTCATTTGCGGACCAACACTTGGTGACCTTCTTTGTTTGAAATCCAAATACAAGGAACCCAAGTTCTGGTACGTTTCCTGTCTTAGTCGAGCAATGTCAGGGATTCTAAAGAACTTCCGCGGGAGACCTGGGCTGTGCTTGTGCGGTTCCTTCGTGCTGAGCCCGCTGGGAGTTGGATTCCTAAGGGGATGGTGGACTCCTTAAGTCCACTGTCCTGCTGGGAGCATTGGTGCTACAAAGGCTTAAACCAAGAGGAGAGGAGAAGGAGCCTTGGATGGCAAGGATTTTCTCCCTAGCAAGTTTAAAAGTTCAAGAGTTGGGGCCCAGTGCAGTGGCTCATACCTGTGATCCCAGCACTTTAGGAGGCCAAGGTGGGTGGATAACCTAAAGTCAGGAGTTCAAGACCAGCCTGGCCAATATGGTGAAACCCCATCTCTACTAAATATACAAAATTAGCTGGGCATGGTGGCACATACCTATAATCCCAGCTACTCAGCAGGCTGAGGCAGGAGAATTGCTTGAACCTGGGAGGTGGAGGTTGCAGTTAGCCGAGATCATGCCACTGCACTCCAGCCTGGGTGACAGAACAAGACTCCTTCTCAAAAAAAATTATTAATTAATTAATTTTTTAAAAAAAAGTTCAAGAGTTGGTGTTTTTTTTTTTTTTTTTTTTTTTTTTTTTTTTTTTTTTTTTTTATTTTTTAAGGATAGATAATTTTATGCACCTAAATAAACAAGTTTTTTGGGATTTTTTTTTTGTGT
>CAUYQU010081241.1:0-79395 GCA_963574635.1 Cheracebus regulus
CCTTTTTGCACTGGTTTCTTCCCATTTTTGTGGATTTATCCACCTGTCGTCTTTGTAATTGCCGACTTTCAGATTGGGTCTCTGAGTGGACGTCCGGCTTGTTGGTGATGAAGTTTTTTCTGTTTCTTAGTTTTCCTTCGAGGGGTGCCCCTTCCCTACAGAGCTGGGCCTTCCTGGGTTCAGCTGTGCTTGTTCTCAGTCTTCAGTGCTTCCAGTTGCTGTTCTCCTTGTGGGGATGGGACCAGCCCAGCCCGACTAAAAGGGCAACCAGTCCCGTCACGCCGCACCGAGAAGCGCCGCACCGGCCAAACGAATCGCGCTGGCGACCTGTGTGGCTCCTTCGCCGGGAATCTCCTGGTCTGTGGGCATCAAAAATTCATCTGGAACATTTTCTTTACCCTCAAAAATTTTCTTAAACTTGTTTCGACTTAATTCCTCCTCCACGCCTAATTCTCAGTCTCAGCAACCACTGCTCTGTGTTTTTCCTCTTACAGAATTTCAATAAGTGTATGCATATAGTGTATACTTCTGTAACTCAGCATCATTTTGTTTTATTAATTCTAAGCTGTGGCATGATTCATTAGTTTCTTTTTGTGGCATAATCATATTCCATTGTGTCGATATGCAACAAATCTATTTATCCACTCACATATTGATAAATGTTGGGGTTATTTCAAATTTGGGCCTATTTTAAAAGAGTTCCTATGAGTATTCGTGTGCAATTTTTAATGTAGAAGTATGTTTTCATTTCTCTTGTATATATAATTATGAGTTTACCTTTATAGGAAACTGCACAACTAATTTCCAAAGTGGTTGCACCCACCGTTAGAATTCTTAACTCAGAAAAACAGATGCAAGAAGGACACATGCTAAAAGAAATGAGTTAATAAAAGCACCTCCATTCCATCACATAATCTTTGCATTCACTAATATTATAATTTGTACCTGGAATAGTTTGCTACCTGTCCTGTTTTATTGACATAGAAGGATAATATATCACTTTTGCTCATTATTTTGCAGCTATTTCTAATCTTACAGGTATAAGTGAAGTACAAGCTTTTTATAGTTCTAGTTTACAACTGATGGCTGAATTTCACTTTAGGGAGCAATTTTGCTAAAGAAGATGATGGTTTAGGACATGATAATGGGAAAGAAAATTAAGAAGGTGAAATTGGTACTCAGATTGATCTTCTGGGCCCCAGCTTGTTCCATCAGAAACATGGATGTAATGAAAATTCTAGCCACCTCTTGGCATGTCATGTGAATTAAGAGTTGCTTAGTGAAAAACGTTTTATAACTGGTAGAATTTTTCAGTGAATTCATTGAAATGCCAGCTTCTAGGAAAGCCATTTTCAAAAGAATTGTATAGAGTGAAAATTACTAGGTAAATGCAAGAGAAATGTTTCTTCAAGTCAAAATTTCACTTGTAATTTAGCTTATCAGGAAATTCTCAGTCTCATTCTGTAGTGCTTATTCCTTTGCAGAGGACATGAAACCAGTGAGATTTGATGCCCAAAGTAATTGGTGGAAATGCCTGCACTACAATGAAGAGGTCATCTTCAGGGTCTCAAAAGCAGCAGATGGATCATCTTTAGAACTCCCTTAATGTGTGACTAAATACAGAGTAGTTGCTAGAATTAAAAATTATTATCTTGTGGCCCAGATTAGAAATTAAGCTTTAAAAACATCCAGTTTTGCATAATGGACAGTACTGCAGCAAGTATCTATATTCCTCAGCATTACATTTTCTAGTAGTATTGTCATCGTTGTTTGAGTTTCATAGGAATCTATTCTTGATAAGATTAGTTGCAGGCAGACACTGGTCTGTAACTCATCAAAATATTCAAATAGGCCAAATTTGTCTCTAGTTTGCTTTTATCAAAACTCTCAGCATTTCACAGTCTGATTTGGTACTTTCACGTCATGTAATATCCTCAAGACCACCATTTGCTTCCTCGATCTGTCAGTCGTTCTCTTATGGGATTCAAGTGGCTTTCTGCTTATAATGTCACTTGCCTCCCTCACAGGAAATTATTTTATTACCTCAGAGCTTTCTTTAGTGATCACATCAAATAACAAAAGGGTTAACAGGTATTGAAGAACATGCACACACACACACACACACACACACACACACACACGCAACTACTGTGGAGAGATTGTAAATCATGTTCAGGGAGGAGCATTATTAATGCCTTTAGAAAGTGCCAGTAAAACATTTGTAATCTAGGTAGATGTTTTGTGTATTAGACACTTAAAAAATTTGTTAATTTATTCTATTTTGCTTAATTATCCATCACTTTTTCACAGAATTACTCCTGATTTATAAAGTAGTCATCCTAGATTTCATGATTTTAGACACTATCATAAAATATATCTGGGTTTTTCCTAAATAGTTTATACTTTCACGGCTATATAAAGAAGTAATCTGAAAATATGCCAACTTGCCAAGTGTTTACTCATTCCTCATTCATTGACACAACAAATATTTTTTAGTGCGTCTAAATAGAGCAGTCAATAATTGTTTTGTTTTGTTTCTTTTTATTGGTGTTGGTAATGGTAAACTTTTCATTTGTCTGAGAGATAAGAGTACTTTTGTATATTTTTGATCCTGAAGATTTGGGGAAGAATTAGAAATTGTCTAAAATTTATTTCAATAAGATTCTAAAAACTGCCTTGTTAAAAAAGGCAAAGCCATCAGATGCTATGACTAGAAAATGAGAAGGTCAAGACGCAGACACACTATTAATTGCTTTTAGATTTTGAACATTAATATCAAACTTGTGAAGAAACCAGGAAAGTATAAATAGTTACACTCTACTCTTTTCCCCAAAAGTATATAGATTCATTTCATGATATTATTGGCCTTACCACATTTCTAGTTGTATTAGAATATTCTCTATTATACCTGTCAAACAAAACTTTGCAATATACAGAACAATCATTAATTTTTACAATAATTTTGGTTAGAAGTTGTTTTTAAAATTTTCAGGTAACCAAATTGTACTTATACTGGCTATGATGATTTGTCAGCAGCAGGCTTGGCTAAGTATGAAGATGAGAAAAATATACGTGAACAGCGTCAACTTTACTCATGGAAGTATGGGAAGGTCATATTATGGTATCTCAGAATAGAGGTAGATGATTCAAGTAAACAGTGCTAATCCAAAATCCATATATTTCTAAGGATTAGAAAAACTTTGAACAAATTCCAAGTTGTTAAACAATGGGTAATAAGCAGTCATTTAAAGCAGTCATGTAGTGAAAATAAGAAAAAAAAAGGCTGACAAATGTTCAAAGTAAATTATTATAGCATGGGGGTCAATAGTATTGAAAGCCACTTAGAAGCCTATAACAGATTATTAGTGTTTACTCTATTGGAACCAAATAATATTACAAATTTGTTTCAGTAATTCTTATCAGGATACGTTCCATGTATTATGCAATTCAAGTGATCTTTAAATTATTGTCAAATTCTACCTTAAAGAGAGCTTTCACAAAGGACATGCAATTCATATCATCTAGAGTTACTGTCATTTCTAGGCTAAGTCCCATGGAAATTCATAACTTAGAAACGAAAGTCACAAAGATGCAACTGCTTTCATAATACCAATGCAGTGGTTATAAATATTTCATGAGCATTGCATGGGCAGGGGCAGATCTCCATTTTCATGAGTTAGAATTTGTACAGCTAAGTCTCCACATTTTACTATTCATAATGCACAGTATGCCCTATAGAGCATTCCATATAGTACTTTTTTAATATTTATGTTTAATGAAGAAATTACTGTTCTAAAAAAAGAACAAGCCAAGCCAAAGACTTCTTTTTAAAAGTATTGTTTTGCTGAATAGAGACGATAGCAATCAACAGAAATTACCTCATTGCAGTATCTTAGCACAAAAATGCATAACTTTTCGAGTAATACAGGATAATGGATCAAGACACATTAAACCTAAGTGAAAAGGTTCTTTCTAAAGGTTATAACATTAGAAATCTCATCTTAAAGGAATTTGAAAGGTTAAAATGCAAAGAGCAACTTTCCTACATATAAAAATATTAATTACAAATGATATGCTTGCCTACTATTTCATAGTTTAAATATAAGACTGTATTTTTCTAGGCTTTTCTTTTATTCAAAAACATTTTAACTTGCTAAGATAATATTACCAAGTTCAATAATGAATTGCTATTGCATAGTTTAATGTAATTTATCAAAGCACATTATCAGTACCTGTCAGAATAAATTTTGCACTAAAAGAATGAAAAAAAGGACTATTGTATGTGTTGAAATCAAAGAACATTACTGTACTGTAGCTAAGTTATTTCAACGGAAAGGATAGGTGTTTGCCCTCTAAATGATGCTTGCCCCATGAGAAAATAAAAGCCTGGAAAATCACAGAAAATAGGAAAAGAAAATGTCTATTTCTTGCTTTTTAAAATGAGCATTTGATATTTTATTCCATTTTTGTCATTTTGATCAATTCTTTCAAGTACGTGAGTGTTAAAAAATGCTGCACAGATCTTGGTAACATTTACAAAAGTAATTTAAAGTTGCTGATCAGCTCATGTATGATACAAGACTGAATTATTCCATATTAGCATATAGTATATATCACATATAGATTGATGATGAAGTCATAGATAGATTTTATTTTGAATGTACATCAAGACTAAGTCTAATAATGAGAACAACAAGCTTTAGACTGAATATCATTCACTTGAGAGTCAGCAGTTTAAATATTTTTCTATTTTGCTTAAACCAATGAGATCACTAGAAATTTTGTAATGTTTCCTGTACTTACCATCAAAAGTTTATGTTTCATTCCTGAGAATATTTAACTAAAGGGGGAAACACTTTCTTCCACTTTGTTCTTTGAAATTTTATTTTCTAAAGGCTCTCTTGAGGAATTTAACCTTTATGTGATGAATTTGCAGTTCACTTGAAATGTGTTAACCTTAGTTCCCTAATGAGTCTAGGTGTAATACTGAGGAGGAATTTGAGAAATAGATCTTGTAGCTCATTGTCAAGTTGGATTTGTCTTGCACGTCTCCAGCTTTGCTGCTGTTCCAGTACACATTTTGATCACAATTCTTTAATTATGTTCTATATTTAACTGACCTATTTGAACAGGATCCAGAGCTGGTGCGGAACATCTGCCGCTGGGTTAGGCAAGCTGTTCGGATTCCTTTTTTTGCCAAGTTGACCCCAAATGTCACTGATATTGTGAGCATCGCAAGAGCTGCAAAGGAAGGTAAGAACTTGAATAAGTTACTCAGTGTCATAAATATTGGCCCATATCATGTAGCCATACTCAAGTATGTCTTTTCCTACAAACACATGTGCATATTTTTTTGTTTAATATTTAAAAGTTTCCAATTGAGCACTTGATCCCACAAACAGGAGTTTTACACCTGGACTAACACTAGCAAATGGACCATGAACTTTGATCTGGAAACACAAGATCATTTATAGTTTTTCCTAATAAACACTTATTTCACACATTATGCCAACAAAAAACACAGTCACAGCAAACCTCTCCAAAATAAATGACCTCATAATGTAACAATTAAGCATATTAACCTTTAATGAAGTAAAAAAGAAAAAAAAATTCCGGTTTCCACATTGTGAAATTTTTATGAGTTCTCTTTATATTTTATAGGCCCTAGCTGACTTCCTTAAACACATGCTCAATAAATATCTGTCGAATACGTAAATTACACATGCTTGTGTTACATCCCAGGGAAATTGCACCCTGACTTGTAAAGACATTATAAATTACCTGGGAAATAACACTGAATACAAAACATCTGGCATCAACAAGTCAGTATAATAATTGAGAAAGTAAAGTTGTGGTCATTAAAACTTTTTTAATGTTTAAAATTTTAAACATAAATGTAGGAGTTAAATTAGTGAAGATCTTGAAGAGAAGATATGTTCTCAAGAGATAGTAGAATGTGCATTTTTCTGGGTTGTAAGGGCTTGAATGGGTTTTAACTATCATGTCTTTAAGAGCCACATGAAAATGTTGATGTGTCTTTCACAGGTGGTGCAGATGGCGTTACAGCTACCAACACTGTCTCGGGTCTGATGGGATTAAAATCTGATGGCACACCCTGGCCAGCAGTGGGGATTGCAAAGCGAACTACATATGGAGGAGTGTCTGGTAGGTGTTGCCCCCTTCTTGCTTTGGGCTTCCTTGGAGGTTGCTGAAAATCAGGAGATCATGTTGCATGAAAGAGTTGTGTGTCCTTTATGATCCCAATAGCTGGTCAATATTCCTAATAGTTATGACAGACAGAATGGATTGAATGTGAAAGCCCAAGTGACTGTTAGCACAGGATGAAAGAATATCAAGATAAGGTCTTGCACAAATTCTATTCTCTTCTGCTCCATGCTTTCCTAAGAATTTCTTATTGTCTCTCAGTTCTTTCGGCACTTATTAGTAAGGCTTAATACCAGGACCCTCCAGGAGAAAAATATAAGCACCCTCATTATAATATCTTTTTTCATTTATAATATGTTTTTCATAGTCTGGACTAGTTTTTATTCTGCCTAGAATTTAGACATCTACTTTCTTCAAAAGCCTTGCTTTCACAATTGTCCCAAACAAACCATTAAAGCACTGAATTAAGCATCAGCTGACAAGACATTTGCAGACCTCACACCTTTGCACTCTTTTTCTCATCATCATACACTTGAATTTGAAAAAGAAAGATTTTAATCTCAAGATCCTGTTCAGTATCTTTACCCTGTGCACTCTGCGACTGAGACAACATGAACTTGATCTTGCAAAGGCAATGCTGTAAGGTTCTTGACTGTACTGGTATGGGGATGAGTCTCCTTGGTGATAAGAGAAAGTGGTAAATATATATAACATAGCAGTGCCCCACTGTTCAAGAAAAGCGTTGCTGAATCAGACCAAAATGTGCTTTTGGAAGAGGCTGGACAGACACAAATAAAGCTCTATCCATGCTGAGGTATTCTGTTTTGAGAGTATGAAGTATGCCTATGAGCCATGATAAACAAAAATGGTTATATTCTGCTTTCAATTGAATGCCATTCCCACAATGTCAGAAAGAAGAAGGCTGATGAGGAGCACCTGCTCAGGCTCCAAACTCAGCTCACTTTTATCAGGATCTATCAAACAGGGCCTTAAGTATTATTGTAATGCAGAATAACATGGCCACGTTAGCATGTGCCACAGAAAGAGAGTCAAGAGACTCCAGAGTTGGGCTGTAACATACACTATGTTTTCTGTCAGCCCATTTCAATTTTTCCAGCCTGCCATGTTGTCAGCAAGAGAATAAAGGAGGTCACAGAGGGTGCTGAACATTAAAAATTAATAAAAGAACTATTGCAGTAGTATTTTATATAAGTAACACCATTCACGTTTTCTTATTTAAGCTGTAATTTCTGAATATTTTCCCATACTATAACTCAGTCTAATAAAATGACAAAATTACAGCATTAGAAAAAGTCTTTTGTGTTGCAGTCTTTAAGCATACACACACTGGAAATTATAGCAGTACCTGAAAACAAGTTCAGCCGTACCTCAGGGCCTGTTAGCATTTCCATAAAACTCTATTTCTAAGATTTATAAATTCATATATAAATATTCACTTGGGCTATAAGCTTAGCTAAGCCTAGGTGGAACTTTCATTTTAAACAACAAGAAATCCCTAACATTTAAAAGGACTTGTACCTCATTTCTAACAGGTTCTATATTAAGTTTCTTCACATTAAACAATCTGTTTTGAAAATAGCCTTTCTCTGCGTTGACAAAATTAATTTGGTTTTCCTCCTTTAAAGCAATGCTTGCTTAAGTTTAAAGGTAACAGAATCTGAAAAGCAGTTTAAATAGGCAATGATAATATATTTTAGGACAGAGCAAGTTCTATAACAGAGTACCTTTAGAATGAGTTATAGCAAAACTTAGCCTAGCAAAATTGTGTTAAACAATAATGGTTTCAAATTTTACGAGAGTTTTTTCAAATATGGTTGTCAGGACTTCAAATGCAGCTTTAGTACCGAAAATTACATAAAATATGCTAGATATTTTTATAAGATTTTTTAAAAATTTACCATAGCCAAGTGCTAGTAACTGTTCAAGTGTTCTCTCAGACCATGGCAATGTCTACTTTCAGGGGAGCTGCATGAATCACAGATTTTTACAAAGTGAAAACTAAATAGAGTTTGATTTTGGATAGCCACCTGAAACACAACACATACTTTTCATTGCCATTGAAGGATGTTTTCCCCTTTCAATATATTCTCCAGCTGTTTGTTCAATTGTTGTTATTTTTCTCAGAATAAGATTTCTGCTCTTTGAAATGAAGATTATGTGTTGTTTACATATGGAAATAGTGAAGCACCTGGAGTAGTATACCTGCTGTGGAAAAATGGGCACATTTCAAGAATGTTCTTCTAGAGAAAATGTGTTAGCTAATAAAGGACCGTGACTTGCATTGGGAAAACAGGATCTCAGCTAAGGAATGTCAATTGAATTATTTCAGATATAAGTAGCCTTGATTCAAGAGAAATGTTTTTCAAAGGTTGGTTCCCAACTCACGAATATACTGTGAAATCAAGTTTATTGAACTGTAATCAACATTTTAAGTAATAAAATAGAATAAGAAATGTCAGAATGCTTTGCACATAATTGGGATAAGCATTGTTTGGTCAAAATTCTTTTTCAGCTATACACGTAATATACACTTATATATGCCACAATGTAAAATGCTCTTTTCACTTAGTTATCTTCAAAAGAGTTTGAGAGTTACTGTTTCAGAGGGAGGTTTCTTTTGTTAAATAAAAAAAGTCATTAAGACTGTAGAAAGATAACTTCTACCTGCTGTATTTTAAAAGTTCCATCAAGAGAGCGAATTATGACCTCATTCCAAGGTCTTATCCCTGGTTTTGCTATTTTAGAACTATATTTCTAATTCAACTACAGATGATTAGATTCTTAGGAGGTGAGGGGTGCTTAAATATATGAAACAAACTCATAAAGTGATTTATAAAGTTGAATTTCAATTATGGGAGAAATACATCATAGTACTGCTCCATCAGAAAGTCGAATTATACATCAGATGATTTCATAGTGAAAACAGTATAAAAGGATATCTTGTTTGATATTCATAAGGAATATTCTTTATCTAACAAGGATGGCTGATTAAGCTCTCCACCATATGTCTAAACCATTGATTCTAAAGAATTCTCTACCTTTCTTTGGGTAATATAGACTTAACACTAAGTTGTTATAACCTAACTTTCCTTTTTCTAATATCCATGCAGAAACTTCTGTTGTATCAAACAGCAGTTAATTCATGTATCACCACAGAGTTGAAGAGTTTATTGGGTTTGGGGAGAGGAAAGGAAGGAAAAATTATTTGACTTTATTTGATTGGAAGAAACCCTAATCTCAGTTAACAACTATGAACTCCACCCTTAAGTGCATGACTCATGATTTTTCCTAGTATTTTTCTTTTTTTCTTGTTTTAGTTTCAATTTTTGACCTTTTTTTTCCTGACTTCATCCCCAAATAATAAGGGCATTTTAAGATAGCCCCCAACTCAGTGATTACTATCACCTATATAAATGGTGTTATCCAGCTGTGGTGTGACATTTTCACATGAAATCCTCCCTGTGGGTAAGAGTCTTTCAGAGCTGGTTAAGAATCAGTCCTGCATGGCATAAACTAAAGATGTCTTTCTTGCAGCTGACTTCATGAGGATAACCTTTATTCATTTACAGATGCTTTGGGAGAAAAAGTAATCAAGCATTTTTCAATGGGATAAATTCATTTGAAGTTTTTGTTGTTGTTCTTTGTGTTTTTAATGTCTTTTATTGATGAGGATTTCATTGAATGAATTTCATTGTCCTGTACATATTTTGTGTGTTGCATATGCAAAGACATGCACATTCACACACATAGGAAAGAGTGCAGAAGGCATTTAAATTGAAATAATGATAGACACTTTAGGCTCAATATAATTTAATTCCCACAAGCTTGAAAATTTAACTTGTTGTTTTAAATTATTTTATTTGCCAAATTTTTTCTGTTTTTGCCAGAAAAAAAAAAGGTTTTTTTTTTTGAAGTTAAGAATGTTCTGGTTCTTAACTTCAAATTTTGAATGCTTTTTTGAAATAAATAATTTCAAATTTATAAAAGATAGATTTTAAGATTTTCTCTCTATTTCAGCCCATAGTTACTTCTCTCGTAGAGGTTATTACAGAATCCAATAAATGATTGTGTATTTCTCAATAAATTATAATGGCATATTCCATGAATGTTCTTAGAGTCTACAAGTAAATATGAATGATTTGAAATTTAGCTATGTGAGATACGGGACACTGGCTTGTATGGTTACAAACTTCCTAAAGGTGTTTTTAATTGTAAAACCAACATAGGAAATACTAATAAAAGAAGGTACAAGTTAGAAATTTAGTTAGTAATTTGTAGGTCTGTGTCAGTGTAGGGCCAGAAGTAAGTACAAAGTATATACTTTAGAAAGCTTGCACAAATGTGAATCAATATTGTAGCTTAGAAAAGGATTTTTAGTATCAACTTCACATCACATAGTTTATGTGTGTTTTTAAGATAATTACTAAGGTGTGAATTGTTAGAATACAATAACTTGGCAGCATGCACTCTGCTACTGGGCATTACATAAACACAAATCCAGTGTAACCCACTCTAATCATACATTTATTTTGTTGTATTTATTAGCGAATATTTGTGTAAAATCAGGAAGATGACAAAACAAAACAGATTAGAAACTCAGAAGTTTTAGTTACATTTGTCCTTAAATAACTATTTTCACACATGCCAGCAACTGAAGATTTTGGCAGGATTGCTTTAAGTTCTTACACCACACATTACAATTCTATCGCAAAATACAGTGTTGGTATTTTTTTAATTGGAAAGTCATTTTTAATGTGCTGGATTTTTTTATGTGTCAATCACACGATTATTGACGCATAAATTGCTTTTAGAAAAACACACCTACTATCTGTCATAAAATTTAAGCTATCTGTTGTAATCATCTTTATCGATAAGAGCTTAGGCTTTAACATTGAACGTCTAAACTAACCTGATAGATAAAGATGGAATTTAAATGAATAAAAATGTGATAAATCATGCCAGAAAGAATAACTAAAAGAAGAGCCTTCCATTTTACACCCACTTATCTCTTTTCCTCTTTGTGTGTGTACAAAAGTAATGCAAAAAATCTGGCCTGTTATTCAGATATGTAAGAACATTCTTAGCTTATTACAAATTTAAATGATCAAACTATTAAAGACCTTGTTATACAAATATATATGTACTATGTTTGCAGAACAATCAAAAGTAGGCATTTCAAATAAAGATGCTAGATTACAATCTTTATTATAAATTATCACTTTGGTTGAGAGAGGCTCACCATTAGAAATATTCTCATTTAAATGATGCCCATTTGAATATATTCATGTACAGATTGACAAATAATCCCCTCTTTCATTATATTGCCTTTCCTGGAGCCTGAGTATCTCACTGTTTAGCCATCGTTGGTCTGTGCAGGAGATCAGAGCCCTAATAATAGATTTTTGACAGTGAGCTCGCCTGCTACCTGCCCTACACAAATCCTCACTGTTCATGTTTGCTTCATGGCAACAAAGCAGACAGAAGGAAAATGCCAAGTGCCGAGTCTGAGGTACAGCCTTGCCTTGGCTTGACATTTCAGCAGAATAGCAGTTTATGAGATGCATAATTTTTCATCTGGGACTCAGCTGCCATATTCATAGATGCTTGCAGCTCATCGACAGACTGGAGCAAGGGCAAAGGTTTAAAGCATAGATCAAGGTCTACATCCTCAGGTATTTTAAAATAACTATTGTCCTGCAGATAAATGGTAGAATCAAATAGTATTTAAGAGCCAACAAATTCATGGGTACCTGGATATTATATATTTTTCCTTTGGTTCAAAATTAGGAAAATAAATTAATGTCTGCTCCAGTTCCTAAGAAAATATTTGATAGACTTTGTAAACCAAAGGACTCTGACAAGCATATTAAGAAAACTTACCTTTGCAGCAGTGGTAATGAATTATTAAATTTCTTTCCTCTGTGTGTGTTTTTTCATAAAGAATGATTTCAAGCTTGAAATTAATCAAAAAATGTTCTATTATGAAAGTAAAACTAGAGAGTATTGTGTCACTGTTTGAGCTTGAATTTAAATATTCACAGATTCATGCATATCTACTGCACTAAAAAATCAGTGTAGGAACACGTCAGTGGCTGTTTAATTTAGAACTACACATCTCTGTAAGCTTCAGAAACAGTTCACCATGTCACAGTCTCATACAGAACAATGGTACAGTACATTGGATTAATTAAGGAAGCCTTGCAGAGAACTGAGTCCTCAGTATGTCAAGATTTCAGTTTTATGTTAAATATTTTCTAAAGGCCAGACCCTTAAATCTCAGGGGCTGTACCAAGCAGTGAGCTGTGAATTTAACCATAGGCTAACTGTTAATGATAAGGAAAAGAGTCCTAGTTGAGGCAGCTGTAATACAGTCATTGGATTAGGCTATCAATCACTGGACTCCCTAAGGAAAAGGGGAAGAAGACCAAACAGTGAAAAGGGAAATTAGGAAACGAGGGCATGCCTGGAATGAGATTCCTCACCATCTTTATCCATTCATCGTCTTAAATCCCTAAGCATCAGACCAAACTCTCTAGCATTACTCTCCAACACATTTATTCCTCACATCTAGAGGACTATCAAAATGTCATTGCCTCTCAGTAGTTGAAGATCTTGAAACCTGCTGGAAGCAAATGTCTGATTACATAAGAAGAAATTAGATTAAGTCTTAATTTATTGGATTTATGATTTATATTTATGAGCCTTTTATTCATCGGGATTCATCTAAGTAAAGAAAAATATTCTTATTTAACATGTAAACTGTAGCCAATTTTTGCATATCATCATTCTTTTGATGAGGTAAGATTGCAGTAAATCAGTGGTTCTCAAACTTTAGCATGCATCATAAACTGGAGGGCTTGTTGTGACATAGATTGCTGGACCTCTTCCCCAGAGTTTCTGATACATAAGTCTTGGAGGGCTCGAGGATGTACACTGCTAACAAATTCCAGATGATACTTTTGCTACCAATGTGGGAACCACACTTTGAGAATAGACGAATAAAGATTAGTATCATTGAGCATTTTGGTTTGAATATCTTATTTCCAAAATAATGTCAAAAGCTTTAAACAATTGCAAAATTAGAGGGTTATAGTATTTGATAAATAAATAATAATCTCTGCCCTCAGTTAAGTATCTGAAACGAATTATAGTAAATGAAGTCTGAATTCATTCTTAGAAAAAGTGGAACACAGTCTTTGAGGTCTCAGAGTAGAAAAGAACATGTCACTCCATTTAAGATTAAATGTTGAGTGCAAACCATTGTTCATGCAGAAGGAATTTATTCTGAGTGCCACTGAAGACAATTTATAGATATCACTAGTCCTTTGAAAAGGAAGCAGGTGTGAGTCAGACAAGGATAAAATTAAGCTCACAATTGTGAAATATTATGTTTTTCTTCTTGGCTTTGTATAGACACTAGCATATTGAGTAATAACAGCTCTCTTGTAGTACAGTGCTTACATACAAATTTACCTAGTTATGTTCTCAAACCCTAAAGTATGGGAAACAACAGTATTGGTAGCCTACTACTTTTCTCTCTTACTTCTTTCCTGCCATCCCCAAGCAATGCTATCCTGTTATTAGTGGAAAGGGGGAGATAACCAATGTTGTGGAGATATGCTATGTCAATGCAGTGTTCCTGCTGTTAGCACTGTTACACTGTGCACTTAGCTCTTCCAAAGTCATCTTCACAGTCTGTTCAGGATACTATTCATCAATCCTGGAAGTTGCTTGAAACCTTCTTCTGACAGACAAACGTCCTGATGTGCATGCCCAACAATCTACTACCATGTGAATGCCTGGTAGAAAACACCTCAGATTCCAAGAGGGTCCTTAAGTGTGGGGCATAGTAAACCTTTGAGACACACACACAGTATCTGATACTCGAAGGTGGAGAGTGCAAGGGTTATATAGGAGTGATGATAAGAGTCAGTATCAGAATAGAGGAGACAAAGGAATTTGATCAGGACAGCTTAACTTTACTTGCTATGTTTTTGGAGAGTCCAACGTTTCAACTCAATTAAGTGAAGAAATATTGGATTGAAAAGTGTACTGAAGATTTTATATATAGCACATTATTTCTGTGGTTTTCAAATTGTTATGGTGACAAACACCCTACATTTAAAAAGTAATAAACCATATACTGCTCACTCATTTTAGCTGACCTGAGAATTTTAGCAATAAGTTCAACTGCTAGCAAAAGACATAATCCCCCATGTTTTGCGAATATGAATTCTTTAAATGAAACTGTTTCAGCATTCTTTTAAATAAACCTAGTAAGAATAAATAACACCACTCTGCTTTTTTATATTCATCATCACCCATTTAAAAATTCATAAACATGCTCTAAGAAAGAGTGGGAAGTTTTGCATCTTATTTTCTCCTAAAGCTCATATTTTCAATCAATTTCTCCATCAAATTTTATCCTAATTTTATGTTTTTTTATACTTGAACATCTTTTAAGGATCCTCTTTGGAAGTACTCTTTAACAAAATGTATGTCTATAAATGGATGTTTACATTTTTTAAATTCCTAAATTAAGTCTTTTAAATGATAAATTATTTCCTGTATTGTTAGAAATCACAATTTATACTTTATCACAACATAAATATATCATAAATATTGATAATTATTCAAAATAAAAGTGAATTTTATTGAAGATTCATTTATTACTGAGGAATATATTACTTTTTAAATAACTTGATCATGTATCCATTGAGACATATTATTTTTTAAAAATAGAGTTCATTATCAGTTTTATTCTTTTAGTTTTAGGTGTGGACACTGAAAATCCATGTTTATCTAAATAAATAAACTGGAAGGAGTTTATTATAGTCATTTTACCCAAATATTTGAATGACTTTTCCATTGTAAGCCAAAAATTAGTGATCTTCACCAAAAGTGATTGAGCAACTTGATTCCTTGCTCTTTCAATTTCATTGAAATCAGGAGCTTAGAAGTTATCTGATTTGCAAGAATTTTTGTTAATCATTAGAATCAATCATTATTTAAAAACCAACACCAATATTTTGAATTATTTTGTTGGGTACCCCAACATTTTTATATCCTATGTACATCATTGAAATATTTCAGAGCAATGAGAAATAACGCTTTTTTTTCGAAAGTAGGGGAAGGACTGTTGAAACAGGAGTTGAGACAGAGGAATCAACATGGTACCTTGATTGCATTGTTTCTCAGGCATATAAAACTTAAGAAATCATACCTATGGAAATTGGGAAACTAAAAAATGATTCCCTTAAAATCGGTTTACTTGTGGGATATACACATTTCTGTGTACAGTGTAACTCTGAGTGTGTGTACTCTGTGAGAAAACCACTAGCATATTTCATTTAATCTTCACACAATTTTATGGCAACTAAGTAATACCTTGGTTTTCCTTTTTATATAAACCTAACTATATCTCTTACAGTAGCACTTGCAGTTTTAAGAAAATTGTCAGACCGAGGGCGATGGCTCACACATGTAATCCCAGCACTTTGGGAGGCTGAGGCAGGCAGATTGCTTGAGCCCAGGAATTTGAGACCAGCCTGAACAACATGGTAAAATCTTGTCTTTACCAAAAATACAAAACTTAGCCTGGCATGGTGGCATGCACCTGTAGTCCCAGCTACTCCGGAGGCTGAGATGGGAGGAGCAATTGAGCCTGGGAGGTCGATGCTGCAGTGAGCCAAGATTGCGCCCATGTACTCCAGCCTGGACAAAAGAGTGAGACTCTATCTCAAAAAAAAAAAAAGGAAGAAAATTGTTGTTCACAGATTAATAAATCCCAGTATTTAAGTTAATATATGCTCTTGATGGTATTTGGAAATTTGTTTTGACAGATTTTTGTGCTGCTAGAAAATTGATCAACATTTTTGCATTCCTCAGCAGCACTGGCTATTCAAGCAATGCATAGCAGCTGTGTGGGAGTATTGAGGCCTTTGAATAATATGATCTTTGTGTGCCTAGAGCTTTATTGAACACTTGCTATGCATTCATATGTAAATAACCTTAGGAGGTGTGTATCATTGGGCCCATTCTGCAGACTTAGAGACTCAAGTCTAAATACTTAAGAAACTTGCCAGAGTTTACATAACCAGGACATGTCATAGTCTGCGTTCATACTCAGATCTTTCTTCAAAATGAACTTTTAGGCATTTTTATCAATGTCAGAGATTAACATCTGTCATATCTATCTAAATATAGTATACTCATTAAATTTTAATAGGCTACAAGTGTCACTTACTAATCTAACATTGATTCTATCTGGTTTTGAAAATCTGCCAGTGTACTCTTCTGTGACCCTTGTTAAAATTATGCGCCCATCTTACCTGTTTCACTCAGTCTCTATCTTGGAATATTAAGTCAAATAGGTAAATTAGGGAGACATTCTTGAATTTATTTCCAGGGAAAAAAATGAGAGATACCATTCAGGCATTTTTCTTGAAGTGTAAGCAAGCATGCAGGGTTTGTTAGAAATGAACCTACCATCAATATAGTCATAAAAAAGCTTATTTCTTACTGCCTTGGATAAACCATCTGAGCATGCAGTCTAACTGTGATTCCGAGAGCAACTTTGGATGTCCTTCTTAATTTTTTCTTTGTAATCCTAAGTTACAAATGCCTGTGTTCCTGCATATGTCTCATCTTCATTTCGAACAGATTCGTCTTTCTTTCCCAGAAGCAGTATCATCTGTTTTATAATTTCAACTGAGCTTGCAAAAAGCCTAGTAAGTAATTCAGATCTGATACCTTTTCATTAGGTGAGGAAAGAGAAGGACATTTTGAAGAAGGTGAGGTAGGAAAGAAATTGAGATTGGAAAAACCCTATACTAAGTCCTTTCTGAAGTGAAAAAGGAGCTCACACTATTTCTCACTCCCGCTGGTTTACAACAAAACAAGATATAATATAAATAAAACTAAACAAGAAGGTTGAACTGTGTTAACACATATCTGTCATGATGTGGTATGAGAAATTTTAATTAGTATGTATTAATTTGAAAAGAAGTGTATGGAACAGAAACCATAAGTCCAAGGAATGTTCCTAAATTAGTCTCAGTTCATTTAGCACATTTGGTTGATGATTGACCTGTTTGGATTATAAACATCCTGAAAGCAAGAGCCATTGTTTCTTTCATAGCATCTCCTCCAGAATTTAGGAAAGTTTTGGGCACATAGTAGACATGCAAGAAACCCCATTTTATTCTTAATATTCCTGCATATACGCAGAAGGATTTGGTGATTGGACTTTTGTTGTTGTTTGAGACAGAGTGTCACTCAGTCACCCAGGCTGGAGTGCAGTAGTGTGATCTCTGCTCACTGCAGCCTCCACCTCCTGGGTTCAAGTGATTCTCATGCCTCAGCCTCCCAAGTAGCTGGGATTACAGACTCACACCACCATGCTGGCTAATTGCTAAGTTTTGTATTTTTAGTAGAGACAGGGTTTTGCCATGTTGGCCAGTCTGGTCTCAACTCGTGACCTCAAGGTGATTCATCTGCCTCAGCCTCCCAAAGTACTGGGATTACAGGCATGAGCCACCACACCCAGCCTGGACTAACTTTTAATCTTTGCCAGCCATCTTGATGTTGCTGTTGAGCTTTTGGAAATGTAGTAAGAAATTCTAACTAATAAAATATAGGCCGTCTTACTTTGTGTCAGATACTGGGAACTTTTCACGTATTATGCTATTGAATCAGCTTAACAAACTGATCAGGTAGGCACAGTTAGGGGCCCGTTTTACTGAAAAATAAATTGAGACACAGAGAAGTCAAGTAAATTCTATAACGTCAGATAGCTGGTATCCAGGTATATTGGAATCCCTGCTGTCTGACTCTTCATACTTTATACTTAGCTGCCCCCTCTCCCTTGCTCATTGTGTATTAATTTATTCTATTAAGATTTGGTAATGTCTTAACATATTGTGGGATGAAAATATATAGTCACTTTTGTACTTAACAAAAAAATGGACTGAAAACAATCTATAAATATAACACTAAGATTAATCACTGTTTTAAAAAAATTCACAGTAATGACAGGTCACAATTACACTGTAAGCGGTCTAGTAAACCTCTCAGTATTCCTATTAACCTCTGTGCTTCATGCATTTCTCATATTAATATACTGAGAAATAACACAAAGAAACATATGTACTTTTCAAGGTAGATGCCAAAGGTTTAATGGATTAAATTATTTCTGTGTTGGATTTTTATTCACTAGTTGCAAACATTTGGTCTTTTTCTTTAGTTTATTCCAATACTAAAATGGAATTATAAATTTCTTTATTAAGTAGTTAAAATGAAAACATAAAAGAAATGAATTAGGCCAACACTAATGCTTTGTGTCATTGAAAGATCTTTTTACCTTAGTGTTTCTAGCTACCCAAATGCTTTTTTTAATAACAAAATAACAAGTTTATGCTAGATGAGGGTGTGGTAATATTTTGTAGAAATTGTGTGTGTGGGTGCACATGTGTGTGTGTGTCTGGGTGTTTGTTCCTTGCACATTATTTGAAATAACCCCCAAAGACTTTTCTTTAGTTGCACCATTTTTATGTAGGTTTATCATGTGGTTGGGCTGTGTCCCCACTCAAATCTCATCTTGAACTGTAGTTCCCATAATCCCCACATGTCATGGGAGGAACCCAATGAGAGGTAACTGAATCATAAGGGCAGTTACCTCCATGCCATTCTCATGCTAGTGAGGGAGTACCCACGAGATCCGATGGTTTTATAAGGGACTTTCCCCCAATTTGCTCTGCACTTCTTGCTGCCACCATGTGAAGAAGGACACGTTTGTTTTCCCTTCTGCCATGATTGTAAGTTTCCTGAGGCCTCCCCAGCCCTGAAGAACTGTGAGTCAATTAAACCTCTGGTATGTCTTTAATAGCAGTGGGAGAACAGACTAATACAGCTTATAATACAGCAGAGGTCACTGAAGTCTTTAGTGTGGTAATAGTCACCTGAGGAGCTTTTCAAATACACTGATTCTTGGAATTAGAGCATCTGATTCAGTAGATCTGCGGTAAAGCCAGGCATGTATATTCTCAATCCGCATCTCAGAGGATTCTGATACCTGCAACTTTAGTCTCCACTTTGTAAGGAAATAAAAAATAAAACCTAATGTAGGATATAACTCATTATAAGGTAATATAATTTTGTATAATAAAATTTTGAGATGTTTGTTTTAAGGAGAAGGAAATGAAAAACTATATCTTTGATAGGTTAAATTTAGTCAACAATCATTCTAATACTAGTAATTCAAATATAGGAATTTAGATTTTAAGTGATTGGACACTTGAGTGGACTCTCCAAAAGTCTCACTAAAGTATATGAAGACATAGAGGACAAACAAAAATTTAATGAAGTGGGAGCATTGCCTGAGCCTAGGAGGCAAAGTTTGTGGGGAGCTGAGATTACACCACTACACTCCAGCCTGGGTGACAGAGTGAGACCCTGTGTCAAAAAAAAAAAAAAAATTAAAGGAACAATAAAAAGTGGACTTTCAGCCAATTGTCAGAATAGCCAAGACATTTTCACAAATATTCTATTTAGCAAGCTTCACATATGGATTTAAACTTTGAGTGATAGGATTCAGCAGTAGTAGTCCTTCTTAATGATTCCCCGTTCTTGACCAGGTATTTCAGAGAGTGTATATATATATATGATTATATGCATCAAAAAGCTGTTATAATGAGGATACTGTAATAATTGGTTCAGGTTTTGTTTTTTATGTTTGTTTCCTAATTACAAATAGATAAAAAGAAAAATGAAGCATTTAGCACTTTTTAAACTACTTTAAGGCAAGCAGGATTGCTCTTGCTCTGATACCATAGGACAGAACCTACAATGAAGGAAGCCTCTTCATTTCTCTTCATCTCTGTGAGCAAGGAGTTGCTGGAAGCAATGCCTAATGTTTAAGAGGTCTAATTCTCAGAAGCCATGATCTTCAAGTAGAATCAGAGACTTCAAGAGTCCTATTTACTGTGAATTTTGTAGTTTACATATATCCCTTCTATAGAGAGTGTTAGACGTCAAGGCGAGGAGGAAAAGTTAAAACCCTCCACCTTTCACTTTGTAGAGTGCCATAAAAATCTGCTAGAGTCTGACAATTTGGCTTTGATCCATTAGCATCAATGTTTTATCTGTCTTTAGTCCTGAAAAGGGGATTTACACCACCAAGCAGACGGAAAAAGCAGGACAATTCACATTGGGTTGAAATAAGAAGATGCAGAATGGATAGGAAAAGATATAGGAGATGGAAAGACTATATAAAATCATAAATACAGTAGCACAAATAAAATGCACATTGCTGTTGTGAAGAGCAGAATTGAGATCATAGGAAGTTGAATGTGTTGTGAATGATAGTCATAGTAATTTCTCCAGAAAATGTAGAAAAATAAGACAGGTTAATCAAAATTATGAAAAACAAGGTGACGATCAGACATCTCAAAAATAAATTCATGATGAAGTAGCAGGATGGGAGTGAGGGAGCAAAATAATTAATGTACATTTATATTCATATGTGAAATTGTTCTAAAACATTTATTTGATGCTTTAAAAAAAATGACCAGCAATTAATTATACATTAATTGCTAGGGAATTAAATTTAACAGCACATTAAAAGATATAATAATCTTGACCAAAGAAGAATATTCCAGGAATGCAAAGATGGCTTAATATTATGAACATTATTAACATAATATACTATATAACCATATACAATATGAAAAAAGTTAATTCTTTGGAAATGATCTGAAAGCTCATCCTAAAATTTCATTATCAGTTTCTGTTTAAAATCTTAGAAAACTAAAAGTAGTTTATGATAAATATTGATAAATATTAATTAATATGATTGAGAATATACATCTTAAACCCAAAGTCAAACTCACACTTAATGAGTGAGTTTACTATTAAAAATAGTTCCATTAAATTAAAGGTTAAGACAAAGATATATACCATGAACATTGTTATTTAATATTGTTCTGGAAGTTATGTCTGATACATGTAACATGAAAGAAGTGACGTATGTTTCTAGAAAATACCATTATTGTTATTAGAGATGCTCTGTTTACACACCTAAGAAATGTAAACAGGTATTTTAAGTCTCAGAATTAATTGAAGTGTAAGACAATGAGATGATAATGGTGATGCTTAAGGTATTATAGCAGCTACTTTTTATTAAGGAGATTTTGTGTACCAGGTTCTGAGTTAGGCAGCTTTCACAAAGAATCATTTCATAATGAGAAAAATGGTACCAAGACCTCAGATTCATTGGCATTTGAGGTTAGATTTGACTGATTCCAAAGCTTATACTCTTGGACCTAGTGTTTCCACACTTGAACATGCAAACAATGGCTTTCCTATACACCAGCATTCAAAGTAGCAAAAAAAGAGTATAAAACACTCATCCTTAAATAATATATGGGACTGAAAGAAACAAGATAACTACTTCAGCATAGAGAAGCAGCTTTGAATTTATGACAAAAACTAGTATGTTCTTATAGTAAAAGACTCAGTAAATACTGCAATTCCTTTCAAATTAAGTTATAGGTTTAATGCCATTGCAAAATTGAAATGAGCTTTTTTTCTAAGACATATAAAATTATTTTAAAATTTAGGAGCAAGAGGAAACAGGAAAAAATTACCAAGCAGTTTTTTCAACTAGACGAAAGGTGAAAAGGTACATACGTAACAGATTACTTAAACCAAATTTGAAATTATAATAACTAAGACAATGTTTTCTGGCACAAGAACCATTAGATAAACCAATAGAGTGGTTTGGAATAGAGAACTCTGAAATAGTCTTGATATTTCCAGGAATATCACATATAAAAGAAGACACTCAAAGCAATTGTTGAGAGAAAAAAAAGATGTTTTATTAAACAAATAATTAATGGATATATTAGCTATTTAGAAAAAAATGTTAACTTTTCTTCATACTATACATCAAAATAAATTGTAGACTAAAAATTTAACAATTATACTAAATTAAACTGTTTTTAAAAAAAGGAAAAAGATAGAAGTATATTTATCCCATTTGAAAGTCATTCCACCATAAAGACACATGCATACATGTGTTCATCACAGCACTATTCACAATAGCAAAGACCTGGAACCAGATTAGAGGCCCATCAGCAGTAAACTGAATAAAGAAAATGTGGTATATAAACACCATGGAATACTACACAGCTATACAAAAGTGAAATGACCTTTGCAGCAACATGGATGAAGCTGGAGACCATTATCCTAAGCAAATTGACAATAGAAGCAGAAAACCAAATACCATTTTCACTGAGAAGTGGGAACTGGACACTGAATACACTTGAACACAAAGAAGGGAACAATAGACACTTGGGTCTATTTCAAAGAGGAGGCTAAGAGGAGAGTGAGGATAGGAAAACCACTTATGCTGATTACCTAGGTGAAAAAATTCTTTATACACCAAACCCACGAAACATGTAATTTATCCATGTAACAAACCTGCACATGTACCCCTTGAACCTAAAATAAAAGTTGGCAAGAAAAAAAGTTGAATTTTATTTTAAAAATTTTATACTAGTAAATTAGCTTGTCTAATAAAATAGTGTATCTAGAAAATATGATTTTCTACTTTTGTCAGTCATAAAATGATATTAAATTATTTTCTAATATTAAACAGCCTCTGCATACCTAAGAAAAAAAAGAAAATGGTAAAAAAAAAAACTTTCTATAGATAAAATAAGTGGGAAAATATCAGTGAAAATATTGAAAATATTTGCATATTATCTTAAAATTTTTATATATCAAAAAAATGAACAAAATTAGAAGATGAATATAAGACAATGTTCATAAGACATCAATAATGCAGTTGCTTTAGAATCAAGGTCTGTGACTTCTCATTCAGAGAATATCATGTCATAAAATAGCTGTATCCTCAAGAAAAGCTTTGTAGTCAACAAAGTAACACCAGTGGGTTTTCTTTCTTATAACATCTCTCAGTGTAGGTTTAATATCAAGCATAATATCAAGTGGTAAGTCAATAAAAGCAACTCTGAGCTGCTCTGGATTAAAATAGACATAGATTTTTAAAGTTATTTGAGCAATAGATGGAAAAAAGCCAATAACGTGCAAAAACTCTTAAAACTCAGTTTACAGAGACATGCAAAGTGAAGCAATAGCGAGCTATTTTTGAGTGTCAAATTGGTAAAATATTTAAAGGCAATATATAATTCAAAGGTAATGATGAGGTAGATAGTTTTATACTCATGGTATTATACTTTTTCCCCTACTTCATAGAGGAAGAATTAAAATTATTACCTGTATGGCCTCTTTGATGTCATTTAGGGATGTTCCTTAGCTTATTTGTGTTAAACCCTCTGTTTCTAGATCCCATACATTTCTCATCCTTAATGCATTTACTTATTTTTCTGGGACTTACTTAGTTTGATAACTTCCTGAGATATTCTAAGCATTCTGAGAAACTTTAGATAACATTTACATATTTGAAAATATTTTTATTCTATCCTCATACTTAATAATTTTATTAGATATATATTTTATATTGAAAATAATTTTTAATTAAGTATTTATTGCCAGTATTCCAGTTTCTTCTATCAGTTATTGAGAAGGCTGATCTCAACTGTTATTTGCTCTTTTAAGTTATATATATATATATATATATATATATATATATATATACACACACAAACACACACACACACACACATGCATGTATATGAATTATTTTATCCTTTTAGTAGGATGTACTCTTTATCTCTTGTGATCTGGTTTTCAAAACTTGGATTTTCCTTTTAATTCCTTGTTGTACTCTCAGCTCTTTTCTATGTGAAAAGTTTTACTTTTAGGTCTGGAAATTTTCTGCTGTTATCTGTTGCTTATCATGGTTTCTTCTCCATTTTCTCCATCCTTTCTTTTAGTCATCCTCCCCTCTAATTTCTTTTATTTTGTTGCTCCTCTTTGAATTTTGCTTTCTCTTTTGGGGAAATTTCTTTGATATCATACCTGGAACTTATTTTTTATTGGTCATTATATTTTAACTTTTGTACAACTCTTTCTGTTTTTTGATAGTTTTCTTTTTTTTTTTTTTTTTTGGACAGAGTCTTGCTCTGTCACCCAGGCTGGAGTGCAGTGACATGATCTTGGCTCACTGAAACCTTTGCCTCCTGAGTTCAAGCGATTCTTCTGCCTCAGCCTCCTGAGTAGCTGGGATTACAGGCATGCACCACCACACCCAGCTAATTTTTGTATTTTTAGTAGAGACGAGGTTTCACCATGTTGGTCAGGCTGGTCTCAAACTCCTGACCTCGTGATCCGTCCACCTTGCCCTCCCAAAGTGCTGGGATTACAGGCATGAGCCACCACTCCCGGCCTGATAGTTTTTAAAATTTTTTATTTATAATCGAATGATCATCGTATATTTTTATGGGATGTTGTGATGTTCCAATGCATAAATACATTGCATAATAATCAAATCAGTGTAATTACCATATCAATCACTCTAAGCATTTATCATTTCTTTGTGGATATAAGATTTAAAATCTTCTCTTCTAGCTATCTTGAGATATACACTATATTGTTATTTGCTGTAATCACCCTACTGTGTAATGGAACAACAGAATTTTTTTTTTCTGACTATAACTTTGTATTCATTGACTAACGTGTCCAGGCCCCTCTACCCCAACCCCTCCCCAGTGTGTGGTATCCACTTCTCTTCTCTCTACTTTCATGAAATCAACTTTTTTAGATTCCACATGTGAGTGAGATCATGCAGTATTTGTCTTTCTCTGCCTGGCTTATTTCAATTAACATAAATAGCCTCCAGGTTTATTCACGTTGCCACAAATGAAAATATTTCATTCTGCTTTATGGCTGAATAGTATTCTATTGTGTACATACCACACTTTATTTATTTATCTGTAGATGGCCATTTAGTTTGATTCCATATCTTGGCTGTTGTGAATATTGTTGCAATAATCATGGGAGCACAGATAACTCTTCATCATATTGATATCATTTTCTTTGGTGGTTTCTTTTTTGATTGCATCCTTACCTTTTGGATGCAGTGCCTTCTGTACTCTCTCTGAAGGTGTTAACTATTTTTGTTTTTTTCTTACAGTTTCCCTTCAATTCTTATATGATCTCTATACCTTCTGCCTTACTATTCATCTGTTTATTCTGATTATTTGTTTTGGTTTCTCTAGTTCATGTAGAAAAACTTCTGAAATGTCTGGGGATTCAAGACTTCCTCAGTTTAGTTTTTAAGTGTGAGACATTAAAAAGTTGATTGGAAGCTTTGAATATGTGAGTGAAGTTTAACAGTTAGGGAGCTTTATTGCAGAGGAGATTGAGTGGTAAGCGCTTCCTTTTACTATGGCTAGCAAATGTGGGTATCTTCAGGTCTTTTCTCTGGGGATAAACAATTTCTTAGAAGGATCCTCAGATCTCCTATCATGAAAGCAATGTGCCTTTCTCTAAAAAGGGATCAAGGGATGAATGGTAATCCCAACTTTCAGTATGCAGACTTTCATTTCGTTTCCCTGCTTTCAGTCTCCTGTCTCAATTACAGCCTGACACTAGTTCTGATATCTGGAGTATCTCTAGTACACTTCTATAAAAATGAATTTCTAGCTCATGCCTGTAATCCTAACACCTTAGGAGGCCAAGGTGAACAGATCACTTAAGGTCAGGAGTTCGAAACCAGCTTGGCCAACATGGTAAAACGCCATCTCTACTAAAAATACAAAAATTAGCCAGACATGATGGTGCACACCTGTTGTCCAGCTACTCTGGAGACTGAGACAGAAGAATCACTTGAACTCAGGAAGTGGAGATGGCAGTGACCCAAGATCACACCACTGTACTCCAGCCTGAGTGACAGAGCTAGACTCTGTCTCAAATAAGTAATAAGTAAGCAAATCTCTGTCTCCAGTGGACCACTAGAAACCTGACTGCACAGGGTTGTGGGAACTGGGGTCCAGTTGGCTCTATATACCATCTTCAGACAATCTTTCCACTTCACCCACTGTGCCTCCATGCTTCCATTGTACTCTTTGTTCCCCTGTCTTTACCTGTCTTTTTGGGGGTTCCACATGTTGAATGTTCTTTTTTTCTGTTAAGTCAGTTATCATTTCACAACCTGCTTTTCATCTTCCAAAACTTATATAGGGGAGTTTGCCATGTTTAAACAAAGTATGTGTTATGCTTAATATAATTTTTAAAAAAATTCCCTTGGAAATTGTAATATCAGAATTTAATGCCTTACAGATTCAACACTATGTTCATTACCTAGGTGACAGGATCATTCATATCACAGTCCTCAGCACCAGGCAATATACCCATGGAACAAATCTGCACGTGCATCCCCTGAATCTAGAATCAAAGTTGAATTTTTTAAGAAGTCAAGTATTTTAAAAGTCAGTTCCTGTCATTCAGAAGTTCGAGTTTAGTGTCTGCGAAGAGCTGTGGAAAAAAATATATAATTTTTATGAAATACCATTGTCTTAGTAAGAGTGTAATGTGTGTGTGTGTGTGTGTGTGTGTTCGTGTATGTGTATATATCTACACACAATTAAAAATGATACACTGATAGTAAATTTCATTGTGTAAGAAAAACAGATTAATCTCTGTACAATAAGAATTCAGGGTAATAAATTTCCCTAGCCCTTTGCATCATTACTACACAACAGAAAACTTTGTTTCTTCCTAAATGATGCTTTTTTAAAAAAATTATACACATCACATTAGCTTCATTTGGCTGTCTCATTTTTATCTGCACATTTTTGAAACTTCTAGAGGGGTGCAACAACAGGAAATCTGGGGGTTTAATAGGTAATTTGGCGTAATTGCAGCTCTGATCTGTGACTTTTAAAATCTAGGCATTGAGTTAAGAACATTAAGAAACGTTTAACTCTCACAGGTTAGTCATGTGCTAGTACATTAGTAATAACAATGGCACATCTCTTTCCCCATTCATTTACCTTCTGAAGTTTCTGGTTGTTCTCCCCTAAACTGTAATGTGATAAAGGGTAGTCAGACAGTAAATGTAACTTTTAAAATTTGGATTATCAAAAAAACATAGATATTTTTATAGACTGACACATTACTTTGGCTTTTCTGGTACTTATAGGATGAAGCCTCTGAGTAGGCAAACTTTCATTAACATTACTGGTAGTTACTAGTAATTAGGTATTGCTCAAGACAGAAAGAAACATTTCAGAATAAGGAAACTGTTAAGCCGCAATCAAGAGAAATTCTTTTTAATCTTTGCATTTCCTGGAACAGACTTGAATCATGAGATGAATTGACAGTAACCACTTACATTGGCACATTTGTCAGAGTTAGTCACATAAGGTAAACTAGGCAATCACTAAATAAATAGTACAGAAAAAGGGCTACATATGGTAGAATGCTCAGAAACAGCAATGAGGATGCATGGTGTGAAATAAGATGAATAGGAAGATGAAAAATTGACAATGAGATTCGAGGACTAACCAGAGATCATGTAGGCCCTACATGGATTTGAAGATTTATTCTAATTTTTTAAGGTAGTTGTATGATCTGACTTCAATTTCTAAATAAATGGGTTATTCTTCAGTTTCTAAATAAATGGGTGGCAGACAGACTATACAGCATAAGAATGGAGGCAGGGTAATTATTTTTAAAGCTAATTCAGCAATCTAAGCAAGAGACCATGTTGGCTTAGACCACTGTGGTAGCAATGGAGGAACTGGAGGAGGAATGTTGTGTTCAGAGTATGATTTAGAGGAAGGTCAATGGAATTAACTGATGGGTTGGATGTGTGCTACAAGAGGAAAAGGAATCATAAATGACTTCAAATAGTTTGGGCTGCGCACTTGAACAAATAGTAGTGCCATTTTAAGTAAACTCTGAAGAATAGCTTTATGGCAAGAGAATAAGGGAGGGGATCAATAGTTCATTTCTGATTTGGGGGGAATTTTGTTTGTTTTGTGTTTTTTGTGTTCTCTTATTCTTTTTTGTATTTTTCAACTTTTATTTTAGATTCAAGGACACACATGCAGGTCTGTTACATGGGTAAATTGTGTGATGCTGAGGTTTGGGATATAAATGATCCTGTCACCCAGGTAGTGAGCATAGTACCCAGTAGGTTGTTTTTCAACCCTTGCCTCCTTTCTTTCCTCCCTCCCTCTTCTGGTAGTCCCAAATGTCTGTTGTTCCCATCTATCTGTCCATGTATACCCAGTGTTTAGCGCCCCCTTAAAAGCTAGAATAAGTAATATTTGGTTTTCTGTTCCTGTGTTAATTCACTTGGTATAATGGCCTCTAGATTCATCCTTGTTGCTTCCAAGAACATGATCTTATTCTTTTTTTATGTCTGCATAGTATTCAATGGTACATATGTACCAGACTTTATCCAATTCACCATTGATGGACACCTGGGTTGTTTCCATGTCTTTGCTAAGGTGAATAGTACTATGATGAACATACAAGTGCATGTGTCTTTTTGGTAGAACAATTTATTTCCCTTTGGATATCTACCCAGTAATGAGATTGCTGCTTCAAATGTTGGTTCTGTTTTAAGTTCCTTAAGAAATCACCAAACTGCTTTCCACAGTGACTGAACTAACTTACATTCTCACCAGCAGTGTACAAACATTCCCTTTTCTCCACACCCTCACCAGCATCTGTTGTTTTTTGACTTCTTAATGGCCATTCTGACTGGTGTGAGATGGTAACTCATTGTAGTTTTGATTTGCATTTCTTTGATGGTTAATGATGTTGAACATTTTTTCATTGTTGGCCACTTGTATGTATTCTTTTGAGAAGTGTCTGTTTATGTCTTTGGACACATTTTTAATGGATTTATTTATGTTTTGCTTGTTGACTTAAGTGCCGTATAGATTACAGATTTAGATCTTCGTTGGATGCATAGTTTGCAAGTATTTCCTCCCATTCTGTAGGCTGTCTATTTACACTCTTGGTAATTCTTTTTGCTGTGCAGAAGATTTTTAGTTTACTTAGGTCACACTTGTCAATTTTTGCTGTTGTTGCAATTGCTTTTGAGAACTTAGTCATAAGATTCAAATATAAGACCTCAATCTATAAGAGTCCTAGAAGAAAACCTAGAAAACACCATTCTTAACATCAGCCTTGGGAAAGAATAGTTCTTTTTGGATGGGTTAAACTTAAGATGTCTTATCAACCATTCAAATGAAGATATAGATTCACTAGTTGGATATTTGACCCTGAAGTTCAAGGAGAAGAAAGAACCGAATACATAAACATAAATGATGCCATAAACATTATGCCATAAACATCACATGATATAAAAAGTGATGGAACCTGTTGAGATAAACTAAAAAATACATACAGATAAAGAAAAAAAGAGGTCCAGTGACTATTTTAGCATTTTATGAAGAGGAAGAGTAAGAAAATTCAGCAAAAGAAGCTGAGAGGAAGAAGATCAAGAGAAGGCATGTTAAGGCATATGCAGTTCACATGCCTATGCCCCAAGGAGAGAGGAAGCTAACAGGAAGCTGACTCATCATGGAGAGGAACTGAAGGAAGGTTTCTTGGAAAGAGGAAGGATTGAGATAAATAAATCTTCAAGGTTTTAGGCTTATAAATAATTGGCAAACTATTATCCACCTCTTCTAGAATCTAAATCTTGCTCCTTTTAAGGTGTGTCATTCTTATGGGAAATAGATGACTCAAGTAACACTTTAAAATTTCTAAAAGCACTTTCACATACTCATAATCACCCATAATAACTCATAATGGCAAATGTTTGTAACTACTATTACCTGGAGTTTACAGATAAGGAAAATAAGGTAAGCAGATCTGCCCAAAGGCAAATAGACCACTGCAAAATGACAAAATTGGGAGTAGAACCCCTTGCCTTCTGAATCCTAAATTCCTATTCTTTTCACTCCACTACCTATTGCAATAGAAAATTTGGTACCCGTCAAAGGAGCAATTCAAATAAAGATCTGTAGGAGCTCCATGGAGGGAAGGATCACTTCTTACTGGAAGGATCAGGGAAGGTAACATTTTAACTAAAACTTGAAGAGGGAATATGATTGCAGGATAAAAATTACCTAGTCATGGTATTCAGTGCTCTGGATGATTTTATCCCAGCTTACATCTCCAAACTTATCTGTTGCCATCCCCTATAGCTGCCCCAGGCCATGATCAACCATGCTGAGCTACTCACACTTTTACCTAATGCCAGACTTGCTCTTGCTTCTATACCTGTGCTACCTACAAATATACTGGTCCCTTAGACACAAAGGCATTTCTACCCTTAGAACCAGCTTCTCAGTCCAGTGTTTTCCTTACACTCCCCAAACTACTTTAGAAGCCTTTCCCCCTGATTCCACACATCTTTTGCATCCTGTGCATCTCTCTATCGTGTTTATATCATATTCTTTATCCAATTTCTTGTCTGTGAACTTTAGGGGATCAGGGACTTGCCTGGCATGTCATTGATGACTAGACCCACATACTAGGATACAGTGGTTACCAGCACTGATCACTTGTTGACACCCTGGAGCAACTTCCTGTGTAACAACACATATTATGTTAGTGCAAAAGTAATTGCACATTTTGCCACTGAACATAATGGCGGAAACCACAATTACTTTTGCACCAACCTAATAGTAAATGCTTAATGGATTTTTGTTTCTGTTATTACCATCATGAATGAGTATTTGTGCTTTGGCTCATATTGTTTTGTATTAGTCCTTTTTGCCTTGCTATAAAGGAATACCCAAGGCTGGGCAATTTATAAAGAAAAGTGGTTTGATTGTTTCACAGCTCATCAGACTCTAAAAGAAGCATAGTGCTGGCATCTGCTTCTAGTGAGGACCTCAAGAAGCTTCCAATCATGGGAGAAAACAAAGGGAGAGTAGGTGTGTCACATGGCAAGAGAGGGCACAAGAGAGATGTCAGACTCTTTTAAACAACCGGCTTGAGTATGAAATAATAGATTGCTAGAACTCATGCATTACTGCAGGGATGGCACCAAGCTCTTCATGAGAGATCTGCCCCCATGGCCCAAATATAACCCACTATGCACCACCTCTAACATCAGGGATTACATTCTAGCCTGAAATTTGGAAGGGACAAATATGCAAACTGTATCATGTTCCAGGTTCCTTGAATTTAGATGTATATATATCCAAATCAATATTTATTTTTCTCATTTTTAGTCTTTAAAATGTAAACTGCTAAAGTAAATATTGCCTTAACTTTATGTTGTATAAAATCTCCTGTTTAGCACGATAGGCATCAAAGAATAATTGACAGGCTGTGATGATAATAATTTAGAGTCTTGTTCTTTCTTCAAAAGTAAATGTTTCCTTCAACTTTACCCCAAAAATTCAATAGGAAAATTGAAATGATGGCTTGTGAACTTTTCTTTGTATGTATATTTCATTAAACATTGCCTTATCCCTGGAAAATTATTACTAAATAATTTTGTTTCTGAATTGTACAGACATCAAGAAATATTGGGGCTTCAGGGTTTCAAATAATGCAAATGACACATCAGACAAGCAAGACACTTGCATTTTAATATGTGTGAACTCATGCAAGAAAGAGAATGGGATTGAGAGAGCTGGATAAATGTCTTACAAAAAAGCAATAAACATACAAATCCTCCAGGAAAACTGGTGCCGTAATTTAATCACATATTGACAATATCTATATTCCTAGATAAATGCAAAAAGACTTTCCAGTTTATAAATAGCTTACTACCTTCCTTAGCCCTCTCTTCACACTGTTGAAAGTCCTTGGCAGGTAAGCACACAAAAGCAAAGATTTACACTTTAAAGGTTTAACTGCCATTTTGCAGTCAGTATGGAGGTGATTGTACTATATTAAAAAGTGGTGTCTTGTGAGGAATAGTTTAGTTGGTGTATAGATGAATATCTAGGCTGTGCCTTTAACAAATTTTATGTAATTCTGTGTTGATTTTCTGCATCCCTTTTTTACAAAGATTTTAAGATCCTCACTATTGGCTTATTTTGAAAGGCCTGAACAGTTAGAGAATTATGTTTCTAAAATTTATCTTTTTGCTGGATACTGTTAGCAAATTTGACTTAAAACAGAATTTGATTTTGAAAATTGTATGTCATACCATTAGAATATAGTCATCTACAAGTTGTTTGAAATAACTATTGGGCATTTAATGAAAGGAAGCATCCACATTTCTGTCTCTTCTTTAATTGTGTAGTACCACTTGTAAAATGCCCTTATTTCTGATCCTATAGGCAACTTTAGGGTTGAGAGTTTTGCACATTGACTTCAGCTTAAATATAATTTAACAATTAATTGTCACTCTCCCCTGAAACTGTTGGGAGAAAACACACTTGGTTTATTTTAGCATGACTGAAAATAAAGAACAGTGATAGGCCACATTCTACTTACCTGATCTCAGACACAACTTATAATAGAAAGTTCAGGGTTCTGATTATTGCATATTCTAAAGAAGTCATTCATGTAAGTTCCGTCAGAAAGATATGAATAGCTTGTAGTAACATATCTTTTCCTCAGTCAAAAAGAAAAAAAAAAGCTTGAAATGGAAGAAGATCACTATGTTATTAATCTACTTAAGGATTAACCTTTTTAAACAGCCAAGATTTGTAACATACTTGTTCTTATTCCAAGTTCAATTGTGTTCAGCACCATGGAAAGTTTTATGATTGAATATATGTAATTATAGTATATAGAGATTTAAAAATAACTCAAGGGATTGAACAGAGTTTTCCAGTAGTTAATCATTAATGGAGATCTTAAATCTGTACTTTAAATACAGACAAAACTAGATATAATGATCTCATTAGTGCCTTATTAAGGTTATCTATTTTAGTATTTGTCAGGAGAATTCAGATGGAAATGAACTCTTTAACATGTTTAGGAGAGGTTGTTGATCATGTACTCAGTTAAAAGACATACCGTATCTGATTAATTGTTGTGCGAATAAAGATTCATACTAGAAACAACAGAATAGCTAGATGTAGCCCATTCTAAAAAGTAGCTTTCATACTTGTGCTCTCTGCTATATTTTTGTTTGTTTTTATTCATGTGGCCAAAAAATATTTTTTTAAATCTAGAGGAAATTGGAAAAAAAGGAGAGAAAAAATAAACAGGACTGTGAGTTTTATTTTCCTAGAACTTGGTTGAGTGTCAAATTGAATTGAGACCTTTCACAGGTGTTCAAAACTTGGTTTTTAAAAGAGAAAAATGTGCTGGTTTGCCTTTGACAAAGTCTGTTGCCCTAAGTTCAAATTGCAGAAAGAATAAAATTTTTCAAAGAGAGGCTAGCAATTATCTTATGGTATCAGTTTGCTCTTAAAAAGGAACACTGCGATATAAGGGCAAGTGAAGCTACAGTTATTGATATAAATATACTTCAGGGAGGAGAACAAAGTGAATGTCACATCATCAGGGAATATGCTTGAGATCAATTATTCAAAGTGTGGAAGTCTTTCTATTCGAATATTGTGATTCAATAGTTCACCAAGTGGGAGAAAGGAGAATACAACTCTTTGGGGATGTGGTAAGATAGAAAACAGTAGTGAGTAGGGACTAAATTGAAAATGATCTATATATGTATGCCCTAGTAATTCGTTCTCTGCATTATTTTAATCTGCATTAACAAAACATGCTTTTATGGGGTTTTCAAAATATAGTATCTGGCAGAGTGTGGAGAATATGCAGATTTCTTGAAAAAGATTGAATTTAAAATAGCAATCTCTCTTTGATCTTTATTACAATTTCACCTCCAGTGCACATTACCTCTTCTAAGAGGACAGGTGAGGCTTTGATAAGTATTGCCACATCTGATTGATCTCTAAAGCCCAAAGAACCTACTTACTTAAAGTTTTTCTGAGCTGGTCCTTTTTGTCTAATTCCACAAAATTAAGTCTGGGAATACTGAAATTAACTTCTTCCTGATTTTATTTTATTTCATTTCTCTCCTTTCTGTCCATGCTGTACACTACATGTAATTTTCTTTTATTTTCAAATTCCTTGTTAATGATGCCCACAAGCTCATTCCTAAGAACCTTTCTCTTTCTTTCTTTCTTTCTTTTTTTTTTTTGAGACAAGTCTCTCTCTGTCACCCAGACTGGAGTACAGCTCACTGCAACCTCCACCTCTCTGGTTTAAGCAATTCCTTTGCCTCAGCCTCCTGAGTAGCTGGGATTACATGCACACACCACCACGCTTGGCTAATTTTTTTGTATTTTTAGTAGACACGGGGTTTCACCGTGTCGGCCAGACTGGTCTTGAACTCATGACCTCAGGCAATCTGCCCACCTCAGCCTCCCAAAGTGCTGGGATTACAGGCATGAGCCACTGTGCCTGTCTCCTTAGTTTTCCCTGCCTGCCCCCAGGCTCAGCTGTGCTCCAGCCAAAGGGAACTGCTCTATTCCAGTGCACCATGCTCCCCACACTTCCAGCCTTCTCTCTTGTCTGGGGAAATCCTCATTTCCTTCAATATGCAAACAAACCTTGTCTGAATTCTTTAGATGAATTTGATGCTTCTTTTGATGGGAAACATACTTTCAGTGTGTTTCTGTCAAAGGACTTATCATTTTGTGTGGTTATTATTTGCATTTCTCTTTCAGTAGTTTGAAAGTCCTTTCAGCACAGAAATGTCCTCTTGGTCATTTTTAAATCTTGCATTAGCAAAATACTTGGTATACAGTAGTGGACACTCAGTAAATGCTTGGGGAATGAATAAAAGAGGCAGATATTAAGAGCAGAAATCTTCCAGAATAAATTTGCTCAAAATACGTAAGAGTTTGTGAGAGGGCTTACATAACTAATTTACCTTTAAAATGTTTAAACTAGGCAAGGATGGCTTTTGAAGAACATAACTAGACAAAGTATACCTTTGTCCCTCTCACTGTTACTTCCTCTTTTGGCAGACAAATTCCCAGTGTTCACAGCACCTTTCTTCATTTGAGCCAAACATTTGTCTCCCAAACCCTATCCTTAGATAGCAATTGTTTGTATATGAAATGTTTTCTGGCCCCACACTTGTAGCAGAGCTTACCAGCCCCATGTTTTACCCTCTCACAGCCTTTAGAGCACAAGTCCATGCGAATGGGGAATGGTGTAAATGGTGTAGCTAATGATCTTTCACAGAAAATGTGTATGTGCTTTAATAGATTCCTCTATATTTAACACAAAGAAATAGCTTGAGTATGAGAAATATCAGCACTTGGTCAGATATTGCAAGAACACAGAGTTGGGGAAGGGAAGAATAAAAAATTATTGCCTATACTCCTTCTACTGGAATATTATTATGCCTCTGAACCGCACGATGACCATATATCTTTCTTTTGGGAAGACTAAAGCCATTCTCCCATTGTTTATAAATTTAGACTCCTAAAGGGAAATTGTTAGTGGTTCTATTGCTTTCTTTACTACTTTTCTTCCCTCCTCTCTCCCTTTAACAAATAGAGTGCTTTCTGTATGCCACTCTGCTGGAATGGTGTGAAGGAAACATATTTGATATTCTATTATAACACCATAAAATGGTCTAAGACAGGAAATTGATATGGAGATGTGGGGCTACTGCTATAATAAATATCTGAAAATGTGGAAGTGACTTTGGAACTGGGTAATGGGTAGAGCCTAGAACAGTTTGGGGAAGAAAGGCTAGAAAAAGTCTAGGTTGCCATGAATAGAGCTTTCAGGACAGTTCTGATGAGGACTCAGAAGAAGACAAGAGCTACAAGAAGAGCCTAAATCTTTTTCGGGATTACTGAGGTGGTCATGATCAGAATTTTGGTGGTAATGTGGATAGTAAAGGGCATTCTGATAAGATATCAGATGGAAATAACCAATGTGGTATTGGAAACTGGAGTAAAAAGCTATCCTTGTACAGTTGCAAAAAAATGTGGTAGAATTGTGTCTGTGTTCTAGCATTTTGTGGAAGACAGAACTTAAGAATGATAAACATCTGGCAGAAGAAATATTTAAGCAACAAAGCATTGAAGGTGCTACATAGCGGCAGCTTAGAGTGAAATGAGAGAGAGAAATGTTTTAAAGGTGGAATTTATAATTAAAGGGAAAGCAGAACAGAAAAATTTGAAAAACTCTTAACCTAGCCACGTAAAGAAGAAAAGAATAGGTTCAAAAGGGAATATTAAGTGTGTGGTTAAGCAACTGTTTGTTAAAGAGATTGATATGGATAGAAGAAATCCAGGTTTCATTCATCAAAACTGTGGAAGAATGACCATGGAGGCATTTCAGATATCTTCAAGGCAAGTTAGGACCTTGAAGGCAGAGTTTCTAGACAGGGGCTCACACCGGACCTCAGCATTAGGTGCCCTGCACTATCTTGAGACTTTGTTCCCTGAATTTTGGTCAAGCACCCCTTAGCTGCCCCAGCAGTGGCTCAAGCAGCCCCAGGTGCACCTTGATCCATCACTCCAGAAGGTACAAGATGTAAACCTTGGCAGTGTCCACGTGGTGCTAATTCTTCAAGCATGTAGAATACAAGAGCAATAGGGCCATGGCAGCCTTCACCTATATTTCAAAGGATCTTTCAGTTAGCCGGGGGGCCTAAGAGGAGACTTGTCATAGTTACAGAGCCACTACAAACTACTGTTACCAGGGCAGTGCCCAGCAGAGCCACAAGGTTGAGACTACAGCAGGAAATCGACACTTTGACATTACCTAGTAGAGCCATGGGAGTGAGGCAGTCTCTGGGACCCCAGAACGGTAGTGCCACCAGCATGCAACTGTAGCCCATGAGAGCTGCGGGCATGCCACCAAACTGTGAGAGCTGCTGGGTGGACTGAGCCCAGCAAAGCCATAAGGGCAGGGCTGCCCAAGCCTTGGGGGTCCAACCCCTGCCCAGTGTGTCCAGGAGGTAGGACATAGAGTCAAAAAGTATTATTCTCTAGCTTTAAGATTTAATGTTTTTCTTGTTATGGTTTGGACTTACATAAACCAGTTACCCCTTTTTTCTCGTCTGTTTTTTTCTTTTGGAAGGGGAATGTCTATCCTCTGCCTGTCTTGCCATTGTGTTGTTGGAAGTAGGTAACTTGTTCGATGTCCCAGGCTGACGGGAATTTGCCTCAAGAGGAATTGTGCCTTGGGTTTCCCCCATATGTGTCTTTGATGAGATTCTCGACTTTGGACTTACAAGTTCATGCTGAAATGAGTTAAGGCCATTGGGATGGAATGAACATGTATTATATATGAGAAGGATGTGATTCTAGGGGGCCATGGTGGAATGCTGTGGCTTGAATGTTTCCCCCTAAAAACATTTGTTGGAAACTTAATCTCCAATGCAATAGTGATAAGAGATGGGGGGTCATTAGACCACAAGGGCTCCACCCTCATGAATGGATTAATGCCCATTATAAAAGGGCTTGAGGCTACCAGTTCAATCTCTTTCTCTCTTGTATGTGGGTGTGTCCTTCTGCCTTCCACCATGGGATGACACAGCAGGAAGGTTCTCACCAGATGCAGGCCCCTTGACCTTGGATTTTACAGCCTCTGGAACTATAAGAAATGAATTTCTGTTCATTACAAATTACCCAGTCTCTAGTATTATGTGATAGCAGCATAAAGCAAATGAAGACACCAAAGATGCAGAACCCTGAACTGCAGGACACAGCAATGATTTATTTAATTGATATTAGGTAGCACTCCTAGATTTTGTCTTGATGTCCCAGTACCCTCTCTCCATGGTGCAAAGGTATCTTCTCCTAATAGCTGAGCATTCTGAACACTAATGTGCTATTTTTCATTCTCTAGCTAGTATTCTGTCTTGATATGCTAAGCCAATTGGATATTGCTGCCTACCCTTCTGATCTCAAAGGGACAAATGACACAGATTATATAACACAGGATATCCCTGAAATCCGTATTCTATTAAAAATATTATGAGCTAATTATTGTGAAACTTAGATTAAGTTTATTTATTTCTGGATGTCTCTGATACCTAAAAAATCTGGTGATCAGCAGTAACTTTATTCTGTACTAGTATTTGTCTAAATTTGTGTGACTTTAAAAGCAATTTTTACCTTTACTTAAAGCACAATATATTTCTCAGTTAAAATGCTGTAGAATGCATCTCATATGGAAGGTTTAATTATAAATTTCTGAGTAAAGGAATCAAATTTAGACCACAATAAAGTGATGGATTTTACTTAGAAATTTAGTCATCTAAGTGAGGAATATCAAAATGTTCTAACTTATGAGTAGATTGAGTACATGTTTGAAATTGAGTATGTTAGTAAGATACCTGGAATGACTAAAGAAAAAATGTGTATTAAAGTTTAATAAGAAAATTAAAAGGTCACATTTATCTCAAACAGTATTGATATAAAAACTATACACTACATAATAGAAAATAGATAATAAGATTGTACATCACAGTGACAGAAATTCTTCCACATTCAAACTCCCACAGGTGGGGCAAATAAAGGCAAGCATTTTAAGAATAACAATTTTTTTAGGATATATTACATGTAGATGTCAAAATACTCTGATTCAATTATTTATCCACTAAACATGTATTTATAAAAGAGCCTACCATATGCCAGGTGCTGTTCTAAATTCTGAGTCTAGAGCATTGAACAGACAGGAAGCAGGGGATGGTGAGAAGAGAGGAGAGAATAAAAAAATAAATAAGAATAATCTCAAATACCTCTAACTGTTATGAAAATAGCAAAACTAGGTGATAAAATTGTGATAGAGAGAAAAGGAGATGGGACTTTAGATTGGGGCTCAGAGAAGGTGTCTTTGAGAAATGACATTTGAGCTAAGACTTGTATGAAAAGTGCCAATCATGCAATAATATGGATTTAGAATACCAGGAAGAGGGAAAAGGTCATGCAAGGAACCTACTGCCATGAGCTTGGGAATTTAAGAAACAGCAAGAACCAGTGAAGCAGGAGTATGATGAACAAGGGGAGAGTGATATGATGTGGTTTATGATGAGGATTCCCAGTATCTAATAATGGCACTGTCTGTGGATGAATGGGACAGTGATAAAACCTGGGGTAAAATTGAAGGGACAAGGCAACATATAATTGAAAACTATAAAATTGGATCTTTCCCATAACCAGATCTCTGACACATGCTGAGGAATAACATTTCTCTGAAAACAAAAACATTTTCAGGTCCAGACATTATAGCATTTTTATATTTAAGCTTTGCCTTGATCAAGAAATACCTGATGTGTTGATAAAGATAGCACAAAGGTTCTAGTCAGCAGACCCAGGTTCAAGTCCTGCTTTAAATATAAACTAGCTTTGCTTTGTGGTGTTGGATTATGCTGTCTTTATCCATCTGAGCACAATTTATTATCTATAAAATATGATAATAATTGTGAAGGTCACCTGACACTTAGGAAGCTTAAGTTAGGGACGATGATGGAAAAATTTATTACTGTGTAAAAGTTCAAATAGAATTTAGGGATGTGGCTTATGCATTTGTCTTAGCTTAGAAAAACAAATATGATGAATTGAAACGGTATTGTTTCAACAAATCATTGGAATTTTCAATTCAGAAATGTATAAAGTAGGAAGAAAAGAGTTGGCTCGCACCTATAATTCCAACACTTTGGGAGGCCGAGTAGGGAGGATTGCTTGAGCTCAGGAGTTGAAGACCAGCCTCGGCAACATCGCGAGACCTCATCTCTACTAAAAATTAAAAACAAAACGACAACAAAATAAAACTAGCCAGACATGGTGGCATGTGCCTGTAATCCCAGCAGTTTGAGAGGGTGAGGCCGGAAGATCACTTGAGCCCAAGAGTTTGAGGTTGCAATGAGCACTGCACTTCAGCTGGGTCAGAGTAAGACCCCGTCTCAAAAAACAAAAACAGAACAAACAAAAACAAAAACAGAATTTTGCTATTAAGATCCAGAATTGCCTATTTGTAGGCAACCAAAAGTAGCTAGATCATGATCTCGCTCTTCCATTTCAGCCTGATTCTCGTTGTTGCAGCATTGATCTGATTTTATCTTTAGCCATTATTGTAGATAAAAAACAGATAGGTAATATCAAGGCTATTCCATTTTATAAGTACTTCACATATATTGAAATTTGATCACTAAATGGAGGGGATAATTTTTCAGTTATCTGAGGTATGTGTTTGATATGCTTTTTGTTGTGGTGGTAGGGGTTTTTTTTAAATTTTTTTGGAGATATTTTGGTCATAATCCCATCATACCAAATATCATAGAATGCATTGTCAGGTTCAATTAAAAGGAAAATGTAGATGTCTAATTCATATCTATTAAGGAATGAAAGTTAGACAACAAAGAGTAATGTATTAATTTGGGAAAATGCCGTTTTTCACATCTTGCTTTATACTTAATCACCATAGAGGGTATAGGTTTTCATCAGTATACTACTGATTCACACTATATTTTCTTAAGTGTAATCGTTTTAATGGCTCAACACTTAAACAATAAATAATAATGGCTATATAAGCTTCAAAACCTCACAGCATCCTTGTAGCAGAAGACTCTAAGTGTAGAGTTATTAAAATTGCAAACTATTTGTTTTTAAGTTTATGGGAGTCATTACCCATCATCTCATCTGTATTACATTTGTTTCTGAATAAAGATTAACATTTTTTTCCAAGTCTTTTTCTATATTGTAATCATAGTGGGGAAATGGTATTTCAGACCTCAGATAAAAACTTTATAGTGATTTCATGTGACAGAATTTTATCTGGGTTTCACGGAACTCTAATAACAGCATTTGCAATTCTTCTCTGCAATTTCTTCTCTTCTTGTTACCATAGGAGTATGGAAAACACATTCTTGGTTTAAAAAGCTAAAAGAAAAAAAATCAGCAGTTTAATCTGAGCATTAGGAAAAGGATCACAAATTCTGCTATAGTATTTTGTATTTAAGCTAGTTTCTGTAAAGGCCCCTGACATGCCCCCTGGGAGCTAAATATTGACAAGCATGCTTTGGCAATCAAGATCAAGCTTGCTGAATTAACACAGCTCAAGTCTTGCATTGACACTATAACCCAAGACTGAGAACTCTTATCTTACCCCATTTATTTTGGCTTTTAGGTAATACAGTATACTTGAATTAGGGATTTGCACTGTATCTTAAATGCTACAATTGTGGATTAATTTGACTTGAGAATATACTAGCCCTTATCATGTTCACAGTGGAAATTATAAATGAAGTATAACATTCATTGTTTTCTCTCCCAGCATGGATCCAAAATGAAACTGATACAGACCTAAGTCTGATGTTATCTTCTCTATCAGAAAATGTCTTATAATTTTCACCTCCTAAAACAAGAAAAAGGAATAAGAAAAATGATATTGTTCTTTATATAGCTTCTGGTAAAAGAAAATGTATCCCAAACTGCTAATTCTTTAGAGGCTTCATTCAGAAGTCAAGACAAAATATAAATCATAAAAGAAATAAAGATTATTTTTCATCACTACCCTAAAAACTTTAGAATTTTAAAAAGTTAAAATTAATCATCTTCAAGTTTCAGAGGAAAATGTAACCCATTTTTATTGTTCAGGAAGTTGAAGAATGAATTGTTAATTACTAGAAATAATAATGATGAAGGTGATGATGGTGTTAAGAACTAACATTTAATAAGGGTTTACAATGTGTTCAACTCTATATGGAGCATGTTATATGCAATCGCTCATCTAAGTCGTATAAGATAGATACTTCCATTGGCCTCATTTGACATATGAGGAAACCAAGACCAAAAGAACTTAAGGAGCTTATCTGGCCAGGCCCAGTGTTACCTAAAGATTACCTTTATTTTCTTTCCAATGGATATACCTGTAGTTAAAGTAGTAACTAGAAATTTCTCCTGCCCTCACACTTTAAAGGTGAGGCAGGTTGGTATTGCTCTTGTTCAAGATGTTGTACCCACTTATGCTAGAAAGAACAAAAAGAAAGGAACCTGGTGATTAAGGATGGTCAAGCAATGTTCTCCAAAGGATGTAATATTTGGTATTAGCCTTAACAAACAAAGAGAAGAAGATTTAAAAAAATTCGGGCAGTAGGAATAGCAGATAAATCACACAGAGGTGTTGAATAAATGTGGTATTTTCAAGAAACAGCAAATAGTTCAGTGTTTAAGGAGTTACCAGAGTCACGTGAATGATGAAAAAAACTTACTGAGCTTAAACATCAGAAATACACTCACCAGTTGATGACCTCTGTAACTTTACTGTGAACTGAAGATAATGCCAAAAATCAGACTTCATAGAGCTATTATGACGGATAAATTAGCTCATGTATGCCAAATGCCTGCCTAGTCTAAGTTCTCAATTCTAAAAAAAAGTTTTACCTCTTAAGTAAATTCATACCCTTTGCCACCTTCAGAAGTAATTTGGAACTACCTTCTCAAACTATTTTCTTTAAATAAAATAGCCATTTGGCACAATTTCCCTTCTAATTTTCCTCCCTGGCAAGTTAGGAGAGAGACACAAATTGGTCTTTTAAAGATGCATACTCTTTTATCTTTTTCTCCAAGAAAGTCATCATAACTTCATTCACACTAGCAAGTGTCACTTGATACTTAATTTTCTCATATTTGTGCAATTGGATGTCTAAATTAATTTTGGATAGATGTGATTTCAGATACATATATTTACAATAAAATATCTGTAATAAAAATAATGGATTCTAAAGTTAAAGGTGTCCATCACAGTGCCCAGCGCATAAAGGCATCCATTAGCTCCCTTTCCCTCTCTCTCCTTTCAAATTTATATTAAAAACCTTTTCTGAATGTACTTCGAAAAGCTACATGGGAAGAGAACTCCAGACATTTTGCCAATAACCTGTTTGTCATGTGTTTGTCAGACTTCTTCACAATTCTAGACTACGTCTTCATAATCCAGCAACTATTTACATGCCTATCTACAATTCAGTGATCATTTACAAACTGTTTACTTATGGTGAATGATTATCTCTTCTGTAAAAACAATATATGTGTTCTCACTTGCATGCCTTCTTTGAAAACATTTCTTTTCTCTTTTTTTTTTTCTTGATAATGGAGGCTTGCTCAGACGCCCAGGCTCAAGTGCAGTGGCGCCATCTCAGCTCACTGCAACCTCCGCCTCCTGGGTTCAAGCAATTCTCCTGCCTCAGCCTCCTGAGTAGCTGGGACTACAGGCACCTGCCACCACACCCAGCTAATTTTTGTATTTTTAGTAGAAACAGGGTTTCACCATATCGGTCAGGCTGGTCTCGAACTCCTGACCTCATGATCTGCCTGCCTCAGCCTCCCAAAGTGCTAGGATTACAGGCGTGAGCTACTGCGCCAGGCTGAAAACATTTCTGAAGTTTGAAATGCTGTGGTCCATTTATCTGATTCTTTACTTTTAATGCTTACTGCCTCCATGTACATTCTGGAACTTGCCTGCTCACTGAATTCCTTCCGGACTGTGTGCTACACTCCCCTGGCATTTAGATGTCTTACATTATATAGTTATGTTCAGTCTGCAAATCCTCTCTCTAGCAAAATAGAACTCCATTTAGGTTAGGAACCTGATTTTTCTATTTATTTGACACAGAGTGAAGTTTTGCTTTGGAAAATGAAAATCACCATGTGTTCTTTTGTTTTGTATTTGGGTTTTTTTTTTTGCTTTCTACTAAACCACACATTCAATAAAGTTTATCCATGTAACTATTTCATAAATTGCTGAAACATCTTACTTTTATGGTAATTTTAAGACTTACCTAAATATTTTACAATTCTATACTTATACAGTAAATTAATATCTTCTCGAGCGACACTTTCAGTAATTATATAAATTTGGTACTCTTCACATTAAATGACCTAGAGCCATCACACCTCTCCAGAGTGCTTTCATTGTCGCTTTTGGCTACATCTCTATATTTTATTCATTATAAATATGATAGTACAGAATACTATCATATAAGTTTCATTACTAAAAAAAGATACAGAAATCTTAAAAACTAAATATTTAGAAACTGATGTAACTAGTTACAAAACCATAATTATGTAAGAGAATGTTCTTTTATAAGAAGTCTTCACATCCGTCATCCAGTGTTTTAATGCCTATAGTGCTTATTAGCCGACTATTTCTATTATTACCATTTTACAAGCAAGTGCCATTCTTGAAACTGATTGATGTTTAGGAATAAAGCACATTTATTACATGTTGCCAACTTCAGAAGAGCAATCTTATAACCTACAGTGCTTTTTTGAGAAGTGATGATACCTTACATTTCTGGAACTAATCACTGCTAAAGAAAGTAAAAAGGTAAAAACATGACTTTTTTTCTTGTGAAGACCTTTCATTGCATTATATGCCATTCAACTTTAAAGTGATTATAGTGTTTTATCTGCCAAGAATGACAGTGGTGAAAAGTAACTTTATGTATATATGTAAAGAGATGTGTACATACCTATCCATCTATATCAACCATTGTCCATATCATCTTTGAGTTTCAGTCTGGCTAGCGTGACTTGTACAGACATAGAAGGCGGATGAAAATTGAAAGCAGGAAATAAAAATCTTGTTGTATTTAAGCAAAACTGGTGATGTTAATATAATTGTTTTCTTATTTCACTGCTTCTTCCAAACCATTGTTTTACAGATTTCACTCACCATTCTTTGAGGTTCTTGCCTTCATTATACCATCTTGACCTTACACACTGACTTTGCCTCCGTTATGCCACCTGATCTCATCCACTAATTCTAAGTCACTGCCTGACCTTGATTGAATACCTTGGTCCTTGGTCACTGGTCTTTCACTTCTGCCTGTGGACCCGGCTGCTTAGGAGGCAGAGGCAGGAGAGTCACTTGAGCCAAGGGGTTCGAAGCTGCAATGAGCTATGATCGCACCACTGTACTCCAGCCTGGGTGAAAGAGCAAGACCCTGACTCAGAAATAATAATCAACTTCTTCTGTAAATCCTTCAACTTCTGCAGCTCCTTCAACTCTTTCAACTTATTCAACTCCTTCAACTTCTGCCATCATCAGCTCCTTCTACAACTCGTTCAGTTTCTGCCATCATCATGAAGAGATCATGAACAGAAAACTACTTAAAGATCTAACACGTACACATAGTAAATGTAATAAATTTTAACTTTCATCATCATCATCCTCAGAAACTTCAGAATCCATGTTGCTATATATCCATCCATTTTCAAGGCTATATTAAAAATGATATGCTAATATTTGTATAGCAATTTTACATTTCAAAGCATTATCAGAAATTCGCTTGATTCTTGAAACAACCTTATGATATAGGGTTGCTAGCTTTGTTTGTAAATTGAATAAAAGCTAGACTGGGCACAGTGGCTCACACTTTTAATCACAGCACTTTGGGAAGCTAAGGCAGGAGGATAGCTTAAGTCCAGGAGTTTAAGAACAGCCTGGGCAACACAGCTGTTTCTACAAAAAAAATTAAAAATTAGCCAGGTGCAGTGGCACACACCTGTGGTCCCAGTCACTTAGGAGGCGGAGGCAGGACAATCACTTGAGCTCAGTGGTTCAAGGCTGCAGTGAGCTGTGATCGCACCACTGCACTCCACCCTGGGTGAAAGCAAGACTCTGACTCAAAAATAATAATAATAATTTTTAATCAGTAAAATCCAGTTTACCGTTGCTATTAAGAGAGGAAAACAGAATGTATAAGAAGGTTTAAATGATCCTAAAGTCCATAGTTTTAAATTGAATAACATTTTAGCAAACTCTTTAAGTAGTCAGCATTGTCACAAACTCTTTGAGCTCTAGGATCCTATTTATAAATTAGACATTTATAGAATCCCAGTTTTACAGTACTGGAGACACTGCGCATGGCAAACCAAAACATAAATAACAGGCTATAGTTAATGTTTTTAAGTAGCTCGGCTGCTTTCCATCTAGTTAACCTCAGGTATTTATACAAGTTCGAATTTGTTATCCTCTAAATACTTTAAAACTTATCATAGTAAATGGCATTAACCTGAGTCCTCTTGACACCTTTGACCCCTTTACTCTGCATTTCTGATTAGCCGAAAGGTGTTATATAGTCCATCTCTGAATGTGAATGAAAGCTTTTATGTCATTTTCTATTTCTGTAGGCTTGACTTCGTCCAAGCCCTTGTGTTTATAAACAATCCCTGTATGCCCGACTGCTAATCACTTTCCTTTTCATCTCCTTCCGGTCTTTACTCAGCATCACCATCATATACAAAGTCTAAAACACAATCTTACCTGGTAACCACCTTGCTCAAAATCCTCAGAAGCCCTCTCACTTCTGTAAGAAAGAGTCCAAAATGTTGAATGCAGAGTATAGAACCCTTCACATACAGTCCTCATTTTATCTCTGCCTTAGTTTGAGTTCTTACAGAAGCAAAGCCTGAAGACAAGGGCTTGGATGCAAGTGGCTTATTTGGGAGTTGATCCCGGGAAATAGACATGAGGGAGGAGAAAACATGAGACAAAGAAAGAGCAAAAGGCAACTTAAGCAGATGTTACTTTTAAATCACAATTATGAACTCCTAGGAAATGTGCAGAGGCCTTACAGAATTGTCCCCTTGAAGGGTGAATGGCAGGAGTAGCCTAATGTTGTGACTGAAAGCATTAACTTGCCTGTACTTTTGTAGCTTTGATGCACAGGCTTAGTAGGCTCTTGTGGTGGCAACAGAGGCCCCAGGACAGGGGGTACAAAGAAATTTAGCAAAGCATGAGGTGGGGCTCTGCTTTCTTGGGATCAGTAAGAACTGACATGGAACTGACTATAACAGCTGCTGTTGAATTAGAGAGGTGGTCAAGAAGGCTGTGGTGTGTGTCCCAGAAATACCTGCCACACTCTCCATCTATCGTCGTTTCCTTCTTTTCCCTCCTAATCTATCCTTTACTCTAGGCCCTACTGCATACCTAACAGTCCAGCTACTTCCAGATCTTCATCCTTTGCTCATGCAGTTACTGTGATTCCTTTTATTCCTTCTCTGCCTTGTAAAATGCCAATTTCCTTTAAGACATAGTTTATATTTCATCTTCAAGTAAAGGTGACCCAACTACACAAAGTACAATACACTTTTCTTTGATTTGTCATGATCATTTTCTAAGGTTTTACTGGAATCATTAACCTGCATTGTAATAAATTATTTGTATATTCATTTAGCTAGAATGTAACTTTCTTAAAGACAGGGATAATGTCTAACTCCTGTTTATGTCACCACCTCCAAACATAACACCTGCTTCATAGCTGGCATTAAATAAATGTCTACTTATTTAATGAATGAAAATATTTGGTTTTGAATGTCTAATTTAAATTTGTACAAAAATTAATTGTAAATTTAGATCTTTTTCCAATTGATGATACGAAACTTTTCTTAAATTGAAAGAATAACTGGGAAGATATACCATATGTATACACAAATACATATGCACATATATATATACACATATGCATATATATATACACACACACACATATACATATACATACTATATAGAGATATGGTATGTATATATTTTACTTCATATATATAAAGTAAAACTACATATATAGTACTACTGGTACTACTAGTACTATAGTAAATATCAAAATATGCACTCAGAAAATACATTTCAGGTGTCACTTATAAAAATATAGGTCTCATTTATGTAGTATAAATAAATATGAAAGTTTTACTAGTTATAGTAGTTTGGATTCTAATAACAAGATATTAAATATAGATATTTTATAAATAGGTGAGTATATACTATATTTTAAAATTATCTAGCCTATTGTTTTCAATTATGTCACTTTTTGTTTAGTACATTCCATAATTTTATTACAATTTAGTTTTCTCTTTTGAAATGCCAAATGTTCTAATAAAAAATTATCTCAGAATTTTTCTTTGCATTGTGGTATTTTAAAAGCACGTTTTTATATGTCACAGTGCACTCAGTCTTCTCACTTCTTTTTACCAATTTTTGGCTTTGTGATTTCCAAAAAAACTGCTTGGTGATCATTACGTGGTATGAAGTGGGAAGGTAGGTGGGCAGAGGAAGGGTGTAGACATTTTAAAGTCTGGTTTGTGGACAAGGATATGTATCTACAGATAGACTACATGATTTTACATCATATGTTGCAATTATTGACAGATTATAAAATTGTAAAGACTGAGGGACTTTAAGCAATCTACACTTAATTTTGTTCTTAGAGCTAAGGTGTCTGAGGAGAGGAGAGAGGTAAGGTAAAGGTGTAAGATAAAGGAAAGAAGAGGTGTTCAAGAAATAAGAGGAAAGGTGTATTAGTCTGTTCTCACACTGCTAATAAAGACATACCTGAGACTGGGTAATTCATACAGGAAAAAGGTTTAATGGACTTACAGTTCCACATAGCTGGGGAGGCCTCACAATCATAGTGGAAGACAGGAGGAGCAAGTCATGTCTTGCACAGATGGCAGCAGGCAAAGAGAAAGCTTATGCAGGGAAACTCCTCCTTATAAAACCGTCAGATCTGGTGAAACTTATTGACTGTCATGAGAACAGCATGGGAAAGCCCCACCCCCATGATTCAATTACCTACCACTGGGTCCCTCCCACAACACGTGAGAATTGTGGGGGCTACAATTCAAGATTAGATTTGAGTGGGGACACAGCCAAACCATATCAAGAGGGAAAGAAAAGGAAAGAAAAGTGAGAAAAAGGAAAGGGAAGGAAGAAAAGAAAAGAAAAAAAGGAAAGAGAAAGGGAAGGAAGGAAGGAAGGAGGGGAAAGGAGGGAAAGAGAAGCTTGGGAGCTATGCAGAATTGTTTCAGAATATTAAGCCTGCTATTATTGGGTATGCTTAACAATGGAAATGTTTTATCAGCATTTTTATTAAGGAGCAATAAAAGACATCCTGGAGGGAAATAATTCAGTCACTGTCAGACATTCCCACTTCAACCATAGGCCTTCAGCTTTTGGTAGGAACATAATGTCTTAAAATAGGCAAAACTGAAAGCTCTCATAATCACCTATCATCAGTCATCAGTCAATACCAATTTCTTGTGGAAATAGCATTAATTCTTTCCATCTAGGAGATTTTGTTTATGAAGGAGAGAAATTGTCACTCATTTAGGCTTGCCCTGCCTGAAAGTGAAATGATGAACTCAACTTCTTAATCCCATAAGACTTCTAGAGCATGAGACAGTTGCTATTCCGCTACTGAAAGGCAGCAGCCTAGGACAGGGATGAGGTGCATGGACTCTGGCGCCAACTGTTTGTGGTAAAATCCTGGTGCCACCACTTACCAGTTTCATCTGGTTAAATTACTCAGCCACTCTGGATTTTTTTTCCCATCTAAATAAAAATACCTACCACTCTGCATTAGTCCATTTTCACACTGCTGATAAAGACATACCAGAGACTGTGCAATTTGCAAAAGAAAGAGGTTTAATGGACTTACAGTTCCACATGTGGTGGGGAAGCCTCACAACCATGGCAGCAGGCAAAGAGAGAGAACTTGTAAAGGGGAACTCCTCTTTGTAAAACCATGAGATCTCATGAGACTTACTCTCATGAGAATAGCAGGGAAAGACTCACCCCCATGATTTAATCACCTCCCACTGGATCCCTGCCACAACATGTGGGAATACAAGATGAAATTTGGTTGGGGACACAGCCAAACCATACCACCCTCCTAAATTCACATTGTGAAGACTAAATTACTGAATATTTGTATAACACTTACACTAGAGCTTGTCATATAAGAAGCACTGTATAAGTGTATGCACTTATGCTTATGGAACTGTGCCTCTATCCCTGAAGCTTTGCTCCCGGAAGACTTTGGTTACATGAGACTTTTCTAATAAGTGGAGATGTAAAATAAAACATATGTTATCTTTGCAGAAATATCCCAAACAGTGCATTTCATTCATAATTTGATACTCAGGCATGCCCTAAAGTCTCAGAATCACGTAAGATAAATGTGATGTCTAAATGAAGCCAATGTAGGTGGTAATGATGAACAGTTTACCACATCTACAGAGCTTTACCAGGTGTTAAGCACCAAGCCTCCTCTTCTGCCTTCTGATCTAAGCTTCCACATACCGAAGCTCTAGCATCAAAACTTTGGTTTTATTTTCTGTGTCTTGGCCTCTTGACATATACTTAGCAAATGAGATCTTTTCTTCTTGTCTGGGTAAGTCTTCTGAAGTAGAAAGTGTTGAAATAAATGGCTTATGACATGTATAGTGTTGAAATAAACGTTTATTTTAACACTTCATAAGTCATGAGCCATTTATTTTAACACTTTTCACTTGAAGTGTTTAAATAATAGGTTTTATACAGGGATGTGTCATCCACTCTGTTTAATGTAAAAGTGAATATGTAAATACATCCATCTATCTAATCTGGATTTTACACCCTTTGGCTGCCAAACAGCCTGGTTGCCATAGTTTCTGGAGTAACCTGAAATTAAATTTTCTTCTCTTTCTTTCTGTTGATCGGTAATTTTGTGGTACATAAGGTGATTGGACATCATTCCATTAATGGACAAATGGTTAAATACAGGATTTTTTTCAGAAATCTAAAAAAGTGTCAGCAAAGACCAGAGTTGACAGTTAAATGCTTTCTTGACTAGAACAGCTTTTACTAGAAAATGTCAGGATTTTTCCTTTTGTTTTTAGAATTAATAGTAACTTGTTTGCAAGGTTATTTTTGAGCATTCATACAAATATGAATATGAATATTTGTACATATATAAAAACATATGTATAGTGCAGTGCCTGGAGCCAGTAGGTACATACAAATATTAACTTCTTGAACGAAGGCAAAAAGTTTGTGAAAAACAGCACTAGTTTGGGAGTCAACAGATTTGGGTAGAATCCAAGACCTTATAGTTACTCTTATAAGGACAAGATATTTAACAATTTTTAGCATAAAAAGTGATAGTCCTGGGGATTCTGTGAGATTTAAATAAAATAACATAAGTAACATTAATAAAAGCCTTAATAGAGTGCTTTGTACATGTTTATGTTATTCAATAAAGGATAGTTATTGTTATTACTGTTATTCCTTGGTAGGAAATGGCAATTAATAAAAACAGCTACTAATGTTATATTTTTAAGAATTATTTTCAATATTCACAAGTTTATGTCTTTGCTTTTGCCAAATAATATAGACAAACTGATATTTTTATAAGAACAGGAAGAATCCAAGTGTTATATAAAGGAAACTTTTAAAAATAAAGGTTTATTTTTGAGTGATTTTAGATTTACAGAAAAGTGGAAAAGATAGTGTAGAGAATCCCTATCTACTTCTCATCCAATTTACCCTGTCTCTAATTGCAAGGAGTATTTTAACAATTTACCAAAGTAATACCTTGTGTTGGAAAGTTTTTGTGCCACAACCTGAATTTAAATGCTGATAGTGATGGGAAATGAATAGAACAAAAAACCTTGTGAGACGGAGGATGAGAATGGCACAAGGGAGAGATGCCAAGAGGAGGGAAATTAAAGGGAAACACTTAGCAAAATCTTAGTTCTCACAAAGACTTCTCATTTTTCCATACATAAAACAATACCCTAACACAGCTAAGTCTGTTGAAAGAGTTAGTTGAAACATGAAAGGGCAAATGTTTGCTTTTGCTTTCAGGTACTAAAAAATCTTTTGAAGAATAATTAAAAGCTGAGAAGTAAAAATGCTCCAGAAAGAATACAAATACTGGCATTCGTTTTCCATTTGACATTTTCCAATGTCTATAAATGCTATTGATTTCAAATTCTAAATTATTTCACTTCTGAACACGCCTTGTAGAATTATTACAAAGCAGTTTGTGTGGGCTTGTAATCATTGATTGTGACATTATACTCTCTATAAATGTGCCATTGTGAATAATTGAACTTGTTAGTATTTTGTTTGCCTACAGTCTTTAGAGTGTTCGCCCTTTTTTTGGCAATTATAATATGTTTCTCTAGTTCAGTTTTTGCTGGATATGGGAAATACATCATTTTTTTCGGAAACTTTTCAGTACATTTCCATTTTCAAATTTAAAATTTTAAGAACTGCTCCATAATACATTCAGTATTTAGTAAATTAGAATTCTGGGAGTCATGATTTGTATTCTGATGTTTATAAATAAATAATCTTTTACAATGAAAAGGGAGATCTTTTTCATACCAGTTACTGCCTATGAGAACACGTGCCTAGAGTAAAATAAATATTAGTGTTCCAAAAAAATATACATTGTGACCATTGGCCCTATTTACACTGGGTTGCAAACATACTTGAAAAAATTTGAAAGTGTTATAGTTTAATATGATCTCTGTTGACTTCTACACAATTACGAAGAGTCTCTGAGCTCTGTTGAGAAAAACAATATATAGCATTTTTGGCAAAGGTTACTAAAAAATGTCTCTCCCCTCAAGGCATGGAAACCATGCTCTAGCTCTGCCTCTGTAACTAGATTTAACATATCGGTGATGCCCAGTGTCCAAATCTGAATGGTTTAATGCTGCTTTGAATCATTATACACAGTTTAAGCATTTGGACGATGAGACACTTATGTCAACAATATAAATTGGAAAAAAAAACAAGAAAGAGCATCTATGAATGTGGGAAACTATATGGATCACATTTTGCTTAGATATGTGCATTAGATACTGACTATATATCCTTTCCCCACCAAATTGGTCTTGACAATGGGCTGTCTCCTCTTCTTGCAAATGGAAGTTAGCTGACTGCCATTTGGCAATAAGTTGAGTCATCCAGGGTTGCACACTTGCCAGTTTGCCTGCATATCCATGCCAATAGACAAAGTAATGACCTCAATTTGACAAGAGCTGGAAATTTCATCAGAAAACATTAAAGATTGGAAACATAGCAAATAGAGAAAGGGTATTTCATTACAAACCCATCATAGACTTGACATAACTATGAGCCAAATATTCCTTAAAGATTCAGTTGGAAAGTTAAGTTTATGATTACAAGGTTTTAATAGGAATAACACCCTTGAGTGCCCACTCTCTTGTTTTGGAGAGGTAAAGATATACTCAAATACCAATTTGGGCATAAAGTGCAGAAACAGAAATTCTCATTATGTGTTAACAGTATTTGTGATGTTGATGGCATTTTTTGAAATTTGGCTCTGGGGTCTTACTTAGCACCACAGTCAGCAAAGGGCCAAACTGCTTTTGTGGATGGCTGAAGCTGTGCCTTTATAAATAGAGTGATTTTTTAGCATACCTGGCTAATTCAAGAGTTATAATTTAGAGGTATAGCCTAGCCATAATACCTGTCTTTATATGTGCATCATTTTGTACTCCATGTGTCCTTATTCTTAGTAACTAGTGATTTATCCCTGACAATGTGGGGGGTGGAGGGGTGTGTATGTGTATGACTGTGTGCATGCTTATATGTGATATATGTGGCTTCTTTAAAAACATTGCTCTCAAGAAAATTTCATGGAGATTACAAACATTAACAAGGGCAACAACATCATAAAAATTGCTCTCACAGGGTCATCTAAGTTGATATAGATTTACCTTACATGATGTACTGCAGATGATGATCTTCAGTCCTATTCACCTTTATAATATAAGCTCACAGATTCATTTTTTTCTTTTCTTTTTTCTTTTTTCTTTTTTTGGAGATGTAGTTTCACTCTTATTGGCCAGGCTGGAGTACAATGGCATGATCTTGGCTCACTGTAACCTCTGCCTCCCAGGTTCAAACAATTTTCCTGCCTCAGCTTTCCAAGTAGCTGGGATTACAGGCACCTGCCACCATGCCTGGCTAATTTTTGTCTTTTTAGTGGAAATGGGTTTTCACCATGTTGGCCAGGTTGATCTTGAACTCCCAACCTCAGGTGATCCACCCGCCTTGGCCTCCCAAAGTGCTGGATTACAGACATGAGCCACTGCACCCTGCCACAGATTCATTTTCTATTTGCAAATAGGAAGATGTCCTCATGTTTCATAAAATGAAGTATTTGAAAGATTCTGACCATCAAAAGAATTTTTTAGAAGTGAATTCATATAGGAGATGCTCACTTTTGAGATAGACATTTTGCTACTTGTTATTTATGTATTCATATATTTTTATTTTTAATGAAGTGTAGTTATATACAATATAATGCACAGATATTATTTATGGTCAGCTAAGCTAGCTTTCAAAATGGTACACATTTGTAGTAACACAATCTGAAACAAGATAAAGGATATTTCCTTCACATCAGAAAGTTCTCTTGGGTTGCTTGGTAGTCAATTTCTCTATCTCCAGCTGATACTTATACCACCATAGAGTCTTTTTATCTCTACTTAAACTTCATATAAACTAAATAATATTCATTCTATTCTCTCTCTTTCTCTTTCTTACCTTTCTTCCCTGCTACTTCCGTGTGTGTGTGTGAGTAAGGGACATGTCTGCCCTCATTTGCTCAATATAATTTTTAAAATAATATTGTTACATATATCAGAAGGCATTTGTATTGCTAGTAGTTTTCATTCCATTAATTGACCACAATTTGTTATTCATTCTCTGATTAATGGATATTTAGGTTGTTTCTAGTTCTGAGCTATTATGAGTAAGGCTGCCGTGAACATTTTTGTGCATATACTTTTCTAGTCCTGCTTTCACTGTTGAGTGAATATCTAGGAAAGAAATTGCTGGATAATAGGATAGATGTATGTTATTTTTTAAAGAAACTGTCAAACAATTATCCAAAGTGATTTATCATTTTATACTCCTAGTAGCAGTGTATGAGAGTTAGTTTTGTTCCATATTGTCATCAACATTTGGTGTTATCAGTGTTTTTTATTTTTAGCCATTCCTGCCGGCCTAAAATGGTGTCTTATAGTAATTTTAGTTTGTAGTTTTTGAAGTGGAACATTTTTAAAATGTATTTATTGATCAATTGTATGTCTTTTTTAAAAGTATTGTTCAAGTATTTTGTCTATTGTAATCTTTTAACTATTGGTTTCTAGTTCTTTATATATTTTAGATAGGAGTTCTTTTTAAAATATATGTGTGTAAATTTTTTTTTTAGACTTTGGCTTCTTTATTTTCTAATGATATCTTTTTGGAAGTCCAGTTTATCAGTTTTCTTACAAATTAATCAGTGCTTTTAACATCCTTTCCATGAAACTTTTGCCTAACTCAAGGTTACAGAAATATTCTCCTTTTTTCCTTCCTAGGAAATTTATGGTTTCAAGTTTTGCATTTAGATTTACAATTCATCTTGAGCCTTTAAAAATCACATCTATGAAGTGAGGTGAGGGCCATGATTTTTTTTCTTTTCTTTTTTTCTCCCCTTCCTCCTACAAATACCCTGCTTTTCTCACACCATTTGTTAGAATGACTTTTTTTCCCCACCGTTGAAGTGACTTCCTGCCTTGGTCAAACATTAATTGCCCTTATCTGTGGGGCTGTATCAGGACTCCCTTCTCTTTCACTTATTTGTTATATATTCTAATGCCGTTGTCTTTACTTCTGTAAGTTTAAAGCAAGTCGTAAAGTGAAATTGTGTCCTTGAGTTGTTTTATTCCCTGTTTTGGCTAATCTACATCCTCTATATTTTATAAGAACATTAAGAATCATCTTGTCAGTTTCTTCAAAGAAAGCTTTATGAATTTTTGTTTTGGGTTATGTTGAATCTGTAGATCAATTTGGTGAAGTTTAATATTTTAACAGTATTTGAGTCATCCAGTCTATAAATATACTATGTCTGTTTTCTTAAGTTTCATCGATTTTTCTCGGAAATATAGTTTTCAGTGTATAGATTTTACATATCTTTTCTAAATGTACTCCTATTTGTTGCTTTTTGGTGCTGTTTTGAATGTTATTTTTTAACTTTCTAAATGCTTCTTGCTAATATGTGGAATAGAGTATATAGAAAGTATAAACGGTACATGGAGAAAGAGAATTTTTTAACGTTAAGTCTGATTTTAGCTATAGGTTTTTTCTAGATGCCCTTTGTCAGATTGAGAATGGTCTCACCCCTGTTTTCTTACAGTTCTCATCATGGACAGATTTCAAATTTTCCTTTGTGTACTTTCTGTACCCTTCTGAGGTACTCATATGGCTTTCCTCTTTTATTCAGTTGATTGGTGAATTACATTAATTGATTTTCAAATGTTAAACCATGTATTAGTCTGTTTCAACATTGCCGATAAAGACATACCCAAGACTGGGCAATTTACAAAAGAAAGAGCTTTAATTGAACTTAAAGTTTCATGTAGCTGGGCAGGCCTCGCAATCATGGTGGAAGGCAAGGAGGAACAAGTCACATCCTGCATGGATGGCAGCAGGCAAAGAGTGAGAGCTTGTGTAGGACAGCTCCCATTTTTAAAACCATTAGATTTCATGAGACTCATTCACTATCACAAAAATAGCACAGGAAAGGCCCACCCCCATAATTCAATCACCTCCCACTGGGTTCCTCCCACAGCATGTGGGAATTGTGGAAGTTAGAATTCAAGATGAGATTTGGGTGGGGACACAGACAAAGTATATCAAACCACCTTCATATTCCTGGGATAAACTTTATTTGATCATGATGCTTTACCCCTTTTATATATTGCAGAATTTATTTTATCACAGATATTTGGGTCTATAGATATTGCTCTATAATTTTATTTTCCTTTAATTTATTTGTCAGGTTTCAATATCAGAATTACGCTGGCTTTATAAACTAAGTTGAGATTGGCTTGTTCTTCCTCTGTCTTCTACAAGAGTTTGTGTAAGATTGGTATTATTTGTTCCTTGAGTTTAATAGCATTTACCAGTGTAGCCATCTGGGCTTGCAATTTGCTTTGTGAAAATGTTTTTTTATTATGAATTCAACTTCTATAATAGTTATGGATCTATTTTTATTTTGATTTTTTGTTTTTTGTTGTCTAAATTTTGACTAGTTGTGTTTTGCATGGAATTTGTCTATTTTACTTCAACTGTTGAGTTTATTGTATAACATTGTTCATATTGTTCTATTATTATCCTTTTATATTTTTAGAAGCCATAGTGATGGCATTTTTAAAGCATTTTCACTGTGCTGCTTGCTTTACATAGACTATTCTATTTTATTGTATTTGGTTCTGTATTGGGTACATTAGAAATTCAGGCCTACTCAGTGGTTATACAAATCACTACTGGTTTTTATCATCCATTTGGTTGAGGCACATCGTCAGCTTGTAGTACAAAGCCCTAAAACATCAGGGGTCCCAGGGGCCACACAGATATGCACAGCTTGAAACTAGCTTCCCATTTTTGGCATATAGCTGCCCTCTGATATGGTAAGAGAGGTTGCCAGACTGCTGCATATCCTCATGGTCTAGGGTAGTATTACAGTTCCTTTAAGTAATACTTTAGGAGATGTTGTCTGAAGTAATGTAGTCTTAAGTTCTTTTTCCTTTCCTGGTTTTTTGATCATATGCTCTTTTTTATGCATGCTACAGATTCCCGCAATATTTATGATGTTTGCTAAAAGTATAAATGCATCTGTGAAAAATGATAATTTTACATTATTGTTAATAGTTATTGAATGGTTGAATGGAGTGGAATACTTGCTCTCTTCATTATACAAGTTCTCTATATTCTAGAAAAGTGAATCCTACTATTCTAGTTGTAATTCTTATCTCTTCTGTTTGATACAAATCCTAATATAACTTTTTCATCAGACTAGAAAGATCCTTATGATCTCTTGAAAGGCTACAGACAGGGACATGTATGAAGACTGTACATTCTCTAAGTTTCCCCTGAGAAATATTTTTATTGTCAGTAAATAGCAATAGTTATTAATTTATTAATAATTACCAATTGCTATTAAAATAATATTATTTATTAACAATAAATAGCTTTGGACATCCCTCATTTTATCTTTTGTTTATATTCAAACCTGTTTATTCTTATACTAGGTCAATATTTTTTAATGCATTTGAAAAAGTAAAGTACCATATAGAAATTGACATTGGTAGCTGGGAGAGCTGGGAATAGGCTGTTTTCCTGCCTATGAGGCAATACTCCTACGCTATGTAATGCACTGTATACCGTTTCCCAACCTATGAGGCTACTTCAGTTTTGCTGTTAACATGTTTCATAAATTTTGTTCATTATTATATCTGCAATTTTTCTCCCCTTGTTCCCAACCTCTGTAACAGTTTGAAATATCCTAATTTCTAGCCCCAGACCTACTCACCCCTCTTTCAAGAGCCCAAATGAAGTTAAGTCCTGCATCTTCCTCAATGCCTTTCTAGACCACCTCAGATTTCCTGGCTCTCCCTGTCTTCTAAGTTTCAGGAGTGTCTGTTGTCTGACCCACAAAATTGGGCAAGTGAACATGGGTTGTCCATGTTTTTATCTCACTGGCCCAGCCTTATAAGCTTGTTGAGAAGAGACATCTCTTCTGCTGCCTTTTAGCAACAGCCATGGTGCTGGGTACAAGAAATAATTTTGATTGAAAATGATTTTTCATTTTCTACTCTATTGAAATTTAGGAAGAAATGTTATTGTCAACTAATTGAGAGAGCAACTAATCTGTAGGACCTCTCTTTTCCAAAATGCCTGGTCAGTTTTAGAGTGAGCATTGATTCAGAGGGTTCAGATAAGGGCCCAGGTAGAGATGTCCTTGTCCACACCACACCTTTGGAAGTTGTCCAGGACAAAGAAGAGAACAAAACGCCATCACCTGCTGTGCAGCCTGTGTTTCAGCAGACTCTGAGGGACACAGTCTTATCACAGGGCATAGAGATTAACACATGTAATTCATTGTAAAGTGAAAAGAGAATGCGTTGCTGAGAGTGAAAGGAATGGTTTTACAGTACAGCAAGTGCTGCCATGGACACCCTGGTCACAGAACCACCCACAGAGTAAACAGAGCACAGGATTTCAGAGAGAAAAGAAATCGTAGTTTTCCAAAGGAAGAAGTAATATGATCCTAATGGTTGTGGAACCTCTTTTTTTGCTATTTTGCTGTATGTTCTCAGAATAATGCCCACTTGTTATCCTGGATTCTCCCAAGAGTAAAATGAAACTCTGGTCGTCGGCATTATCGTTGTCATTATAATCTTCCTCTTTCTCCTACTCAAATAATCATTTTTGAAAACACATAGAATGGTGAGATTTTTATGCTGTATAACATTTGCTCTGGACATCCTAAAGCAAAATCTCATGAGAAATGTTCGTACTTGGAGTCCACTAAGTCTGTCATGGGTCACACTAATTTCTGGGCTGGGGAAATATGTCTTTTTTTAAATAGTTTTTCTACTTATACTTATAGATAAACGCTTTAAATTTATAGGCAAAAAGCAAGCATTGCCAGAAGCTCTTTTTTGGAGAGACTGAGGCATGTGTTAATCTGGAAATAAAGAAAAGCCCTCATATTCAAATCCAGCATTTAATTTTATGGTGATATTGCAGACTAATTGTTTTATTGTTGTAATGCATTCTTTAACCACACAGCCCTGCCTTTCTTACATGCGCATACTATTTAACTCTTTGAGCCTGAATTTCCTTGTCTGTAAAATGGAGATAATACATATGTGACTTGTAATGATGTTGTGAAGATATGAATAACAAGTGAATAATTTAGCAGAGCAACAGTTACTTACTAGGTTCTCAAGTTTTTCAATCTAACAGCAAAAATAACATTGCCACTGGCTTTGAATTCTAATTTTATTTTTTTATATAAAGTGGACAACAGCTTAAAAATTATAAATGTTTCAAATAGTTTTACCACTCGCAAACAAGAAACACTGTATAATCGCGAATCTTAGTAGAATAAGGAACTGAATAGCAAGGAAGAAACTGAGTTAGAACTCTGGTCTATTTTAAATGATAAATACCAGCTGCGATCTAAAAACCATTTATGGGTTTCCTCAATAACTCTACTTTGAAAGTACACACCATTTTTAAAGTAAAAGCACAGTTAAGATTGATAGTAAGAAAAATTTACTACTTGTTCATTCCTGTGACAAGGTTATAGAGCAAATAATACAATAAAAATATTATACATATTCATAGATATATATGATTATAGTTTATGCCAGCCTATTACATGAATCAATTTATGAAACTCTCCTTTCTTTTTTCCAAACAAAGTACATATGTTATGGCATCTACCATGGAAACTAAACCAACTTGGAAATAACAATAATGTCCTTATTTCAGTAATTCCTTTTCTTTTAGCTGTGTTTTTCCTCTGGGTAAACATGTCTGCACACTGGATTTCTTTCTAAATCTGAATGTCCTCTCTGGCCATATTGAAGAATGTGCTTACTGTACTGTTTCATTAAACTGCTGTGTTATCGGGTAATTGTTTAAACATAATGCCATAGCACTATCAAAAGGAAAGGTGAACTAATGGCATTTGCAAATGTCAGGGATTATCTTAACACTTTTATTATAGTTTATAAAAAGTAGGTTCAGGGCATTTCATGGCAATTATTTCTACAGAAATTGGTTATTTAAATAAATTGCTAATTATCTGAAGATGACAGTATTGAAAATGCTACTAATGAGTTGTTTAATAAGTGTAGCTTATGGTGGCCACCTACAGGTTGAAAATAGAAAGAGCATACATATAGACAATGCCCAGTAAATGTTGTATATTTTTTTCTCTAGTGACAAATTTAAAGACATTTAGCTCCTCATGCCATCTTTTGAGTTTTGGACAGTATAGTGAGTTTCTAAGCTCCTCATAAATTTGGTTTCAGTTCTAAGACAAATTTCACTTTGCTTCTATAATTGTCTTTGTCCTATCATTCTTGGACATAATTATCTTTAGTTATAACTAGTATGCTTTTATAATTTATCATCTGAACGGAGATACTTTTAGACCAAAGGAAGATAGCTATTGTTACATCATGTAATCACAAATAAATACAGGTATAATAAACTGCGACTCTCCTGGTCCAACTGGGCTATATGGTTACTCTAGCTATACAATTACTGATTACTCTAGTTCTAATTTAATTTCTATTCAACAATTAATATAATGCCTATTTTTATCTAATGTTAGTTTTTCTGGTTTTATCATACCTGGCTAATATATTTTTATTAATTATAACAATTATTATTATTAATTCTTCTTTCTGAAGCTTAATTTATATCCAGACATTTAAAATCGGGAAGCAGCATAAGCATTGTGGTTAAAAGCATGGTATTGGGAGTCATGTAGGCCTGGATTCAGATACTGAACTCACACTTTCTAACAGAGTGATTTTGAGGATGTGGCATTTATCCCTACTGAATCTCAGCTTACATATCTATAAAAATAGATACAGAAATACCTATTTCAGCCTAATGTATGCAAAAATAAATAGGAAAATACCTGTCAATTAGAAAGCATTCAGAAGAGGAGCATTTATATTTAACGTATTTAATCTTAAAAGTTCATTGTAATTTGTGCTTGCTTCTTTTCTAAGTTAACTACTGGTATATATTGGAAAACTACAGAGGATGTAAAACTGGTATCTATTGGAAAACTACAGAGGATGTAAAACTACAGAGGATGTAAAAAAGATATAGTATCCCCAAATTTTGAATTGGAATATAAAAACTAATCCAGTATTCCCTGTAGTACAGAGAAGTCTTTCTGTTGCATCTTGTTGTCAAGTAGCCATCGAGACTCAAAGAATAGAGAAGTCCCATTGTAGCTGCTTTCATTGCTGAATTTACAATAAATTAATTATAAAAATAAGAATAATTAAACCAATCTGTATGCTGAATCATTCGTTCCAGTTTTCTACATAGGATAAGCCCTTTTTTTCATGCTTATCCTTTATATATTTGGAGACAGTTATTAGGATTCCTTTTAACCACTATATCGATATATTTGAGATGTGTGTGAGAAAGATCAGGAGAGATCATCGCATTCACTCTGTTGTGTTTGTTGATCTTTTATTTAAAATGTCTGACACAGAACCAAACATGTAATGTACAGAGGATAGAATCACTGTACATCCCAAATATAAAAATTTTCACATCATATATTCTGCTGATGCTTATTCTTGTAAGATAGATTTTAGGAACCTTATAAAAATAGGCATTTGTATTACATAAGTAAATCATCAGCACCTTTTTATCAGAAGAATCAAACAATATAAAGTATATTTATATATACTTATAAACTTATGTAATACTTATACTTGAAAGTTCTTCAACCCCTTTACTGCTGGGCTCACCCACTTTCCCAGACATGATACCTGTGAACAGTATAAAATTCACCATTATATGCATTTACATGCACACATAATAAATGTAATCACATACTTTTTTTTTTTTGCCCACAGTGGGACCATGCCATATATATTGCTCTGCTACTTGTGAATAACTCTTAACATTATACTTAGAGCTATTTGCATGTCAATTTTAAAGGTTTTCTAGTATACCATACATGGATGAACTATAATTTATTTAATAGAGTAACTACTTATGATCTTTAGGTTGTTTTTCACTATTTTGCTACAGAAAATAATACTTCAAGGCACATTGTTGTATATGTAACTTTCTGTCTAAGCACTAATGGAACAGATTCTTCCAAAAAGACCTAGAAGATACATATATATATATATATACACACACATAGATTTTTATGTATAGATATAGATTTTTAAATGTGATTTGCAACATATATGTATTTAAGAGTATTTAATGTGTATATATGTTGCAAATTATATGTAATAATCTGATAAAGATTTATTTACAGAGATACATACATTTACTACCATAGACTCAAGCTATGAACATTCAAACTATGACTATTCATAAGTTTTAAACCAATGAAATGATACACGGATTACAATAAGATCCCCAAATGTTATATCTAGGAATGAATTATAACACCCCTTAAAAATTAAGTGTTTATCCTTACATGTGTTACAGCTGGATGTTTATTTTTGTGATCAATTTTCTCTGGCTTTGACAGTAATATTAGCTAATATACAGTATAAGGTAGGCACTGTGCCAAGTCCTTTCCATGAGTTGTATCATTTAATACATCCCAGCTTCCTGGAACAATATTTTATTAATGTCTCTGTTTTTCAGATAGGGAAAACTGATATTTTAGGAAGTTGAGGAGCTTCCTCAAAACCACAGTTGTATAAAGCAAATGATCTGAGACTCACACCTCATTGACTGGACTTCCTTCGTGTTCTCATAGCATCAGGCTATATTGATACTACCTTCTTAGGCAAAAACAATACAAAGATGGTCCTCTTTGTAACTGCTGCATTGTCACTTCTCAATAATAACTGAAAATTAGAACTTTCATGTCACAGACACTTGATTTTTAAATTGTGTTATATCCTTTTTAAACTATGTGACATGGGGCAAGTTATGTATTCAGTTTGAGCTGCTCTTTCTTTGCAGCATCCACCTTCAGAGTTATAAGGGTTAAAGTACACAGTGTACATGAAGCCCCCACCTCAGTGTGTGGCACGTGGAAATCACTCCATGAATGAGTGATCCTAGTCATTCTACTAACTGTAGCTGATACTTTCAGAAAGGAGAATGGGCCTCTTTGATGTATATTATTAATTCTATTGCTAAAAATAAATGTCGGGCACATGCTAGGTACTGTTTTTGAATATGAATCCACTAGGAACATATTAAATGCATTATAAAGCAGATAAACATAGCTATGAATATATGAAGACTTACTTGGAGAAAACATGAAAAATTCAACTAAATTTAAAACATTTTCAGAATAAAATTTTTAGCTTTCCTAAAAAACTAAAATAACAACATCAAATATTCAACTTTATTTTTTCCATTTCTTCTCTTTAAATTACACATCTCTACATATAACCCTACATCCTTTTAGTACTTCAGTTTCTAGTTGAATTGTATAAATATTCTCAGGGGACCCTAATCCATGTGTAAAGATGTATTTTTAAATAGCTGTGTCTCGTGTATTTATCAGTATATTAACTTCATTAACATTTTACACTTGTTTTAGTAAGGCATAAATTTGTTGGTGCTTGATTTATATGCAGTTTATAAAAATCAATCACCTACCTCCTAAATCCTTAAAATTCTTGATTCACTAATTTTTTTTCTTCTGGATGATGTTAAAACTATTAACAATTAGACAGTCAAAGTTCAATTTCTAATGAATTTGTTATTCACTTAACTCATTATATTTTAATTAATGTAAGCAAATTAAAACTACATTTTCTTTTTGCATACACAGTGAGCACGAATGAGTATTATACCCCAATTTCTGTTTTATTGCCAGCTAGAGCTATTATCAGGGAGTTTATTGTGGACTCAGTTCTAACAATTAATTGTGTAACAGTAGCTGTCCTAGGAGTCAAATGATTAGGGGGAAAAAACAGAATTAAACTCAATTATTCAAAATTCCAGTTATTTAGCATATGTTCCACACTCTCTTGCCCATTAAAAATTCCTTTTTTCTTCAAGGATTTAGTCATGCAAAGTACATCTCTGCCTACTTTTCACCAATAAACTTGAGTTCAGATATTGTCATTAAAATCCTTGTATGTTGGTTTAGTACATGGACATTTCGCTTCTCAAAAAAAATCCTTAAATATATTGATGTCAGCCTTTGAGACTTTTTTCCTTTGGAGTCAAAGTAATCTTCATCAACATTATGACACTGCTAAATGACAGCTATTAGGGAAAGAGAAAAAGGAGGGGACATGTATGGTCCTCTTAAGGTTTCAGAGAATAACGTTCTGTCCTCACAGGCATCATGCTTTTGTTTCGAATTTAAAAACTGGTTTTAATCACATCACTAAACACACAAGAACACAGAAGGCAATGTCAAAGTAAACTACATAAATGCTCCCTCTGAAAACAGTTGTCCTTGAGGGTAGCACAAATTATAACAGCAAACACTTCTATCATTTTATCATGTGCTAGCCCTTTAGATTATTATATAATTTATTCTTCAAAACAGCTTTATGAAGATATTATTACAATTTGTATTATTTTATAGATGACAAAATGTAGATACAGTGACAGTTAAAATTTTTCACAAAGTCACACAGCTTGTAAATGGACCTAAGAGTTGAACCTCAGCAGTTGGCCCAATTGTCTGTCTGATGTTGGTGACTAGTTCATCCTCAAATTGCCTTCTTTCTAGAATTCATATTAACAGTATTTATAAAATGTATAATGTTGTAACAAATGTGAATTGTTTCTAATGGAATACTGGTAGAAAACGAATAACTGGATTCAAATTATTACCCTGAAATAACCTACTACAACAATAAGATCTGGTGTTTTGTGAATCAAGCATAGATATATAGTTAGGGTACAAACTGATAAACAGGAAAAAAAAAAGCCATAAGTGCTTAAGAAGTATTTTGTGGATATAAAGATGAATGAATAAATGGAGACTGAGTAAGGGACCTCATTGTCATAATACACATGTATCAATATATAATACTATAGCTAATGATAGCATTTCTGAAACTGTATTTAAAATGATATCTGGCACATGAGAATTCATTTCCTTAAGAAAAATACTTTTCATCAAAATCAGATTGACTATAATTCAAAATATCTGGCTTACTAAAATGTTTTTCTAAAATATGAATCAATCCAAAAATGTTCCATGCAGTTTATCTAAGACAGACTATTAATTCAACACACTGATTTGTATTTTAAATTGTGGCTACACAGAGGGCCTGGATTAACTAGAAACCAAAAGTTACATTTCAGTCTAGTCCACAGCTACTCCAGGAGAGCCACATAATGCAAAGCAAAGTTCTTGGTAGCAATGTTGCAACTCATAAGTCCAGTTCATTTTTTGTTTGTTTGTTTGAACCTGCAACTTGTTTCAAAATGTAGGAACTCAGAATGGCTTGATTTGTATTGGAAGATTCCACACAGTTGAAGCAGAATGGCTTGATGTAACTGAATTTCCCATTAGTTTCATCTGGCCACCCCATGTAGATGAGGGCTTAATTTAAATTGCATGTTACCTGTTAGTTCATTTAAGTGTATAGGATTTCAATTTATTGATTTAAACCTTATTTTTTTTTTTTTAAGAATAGAACCCACTTACACATTCCTTGAATTTCTCAAACTGGCTTCTTCCTCCCTAGTCTTTGGTCTAAAATCATTAATCACTTTAGCAGTGACACAATTTTAAAAGACATTTATCTCAATAATTGTGATTCAGGAAGTCTTTACGATTTTAATTGGCATATGTACAATTATGTATGGCATTGATATAGGTATCTTCTTTAAACCAAAAGTTTTATTTTTATCTTGAACCTATTATATCTTCATTTCTGTCATTTTAAAACTAAAAATAAATTCTACATAACAATTTGGAAAGATCATTTTCTATACCTTCATTTTCCTTCTAGAAACCTTTCTTAGTGGATGAAGTCATTTTTAAAACCTATTCCCCATAAAAATGCTGAGAACAGGTAGATTATATTTCATATTAAATCAGTTGAGTTATAAAAAAATCAAATTGGGTTTATAATGGAAATAAAAACTGAATTTACTATAGTCCAGAAAAAGAGAGATCATTTCTTCATTTTTTTGTATCTCATTTCCTCAGAGAACATAGTTACTCTTAACTTTAAAAAATACTTTTATTCGTTTGAAAAGTTTTTCTGTTCAAACTAGGTACATTTTAAAAGACTTAGAAATGAACAAAAATATAAATTAGGAAATGTCTTATTGACCTAATTGAACATCTTCATATGCCAATGAGAATTTGCTGATTTTTTTAACACCTATGTAATAACATTGCCCTTTAAGTGTCACTGGTTAATTTTTCAAAGCTGTGTTCTGGAATATTGCCATTTGATGTTCATTAATATCAATTGGAATACGTGGCCAACTCCCTGTATACCACTTTGAAATTTTACCCCTTACTGTTAATGATAGTCTTCTAACAGTGGAGTTAGAAATAAATTATTTATCTGCTTAGCTCAAATTTACTCTCTTGGGTCAACCAAATAAGGGAGAAAACCCCAATATTTCTTTATTACTTCAAAGTAGCGTGTATGTAAAGAAACTTTTCGGTTAGTATGTACTGACTATGTCATTTATATTATGCAGAGATAGCTGTGTATCAAAAAGTTTGTTATAGATATCTTTAAAAAATGCTTTACTTTTATTGTCATGTAGATTTCTTTTAGTATTGCTAAAGATATGTGTATATACATGTGTTTTTGTATTCTCACTATAAATTCTGTCCACTATTAGCCTCTTCTGTGAAGAATCACTGATAAATAATATAGAAGTAAAATCTTAATGTCCAGTTCTAATTTGCCCAACTTAATACTTTGTATTTAAAATATCTGCTACGAATGTTGAAGTGTCAGCTTGAATATTCCTAATTAAGAAATACTATAGTAATATGTAGAGGAAGATATTTTAGGTATGGGAGCCACAAGCAGACATTTCCACAGACATTTCTGTGTTGAGTACAAAAGCATTAGTCATGTAAAGGTTCAATTTGATCTGAAACAGACAGGATAAAAAGAAAGCCACCAATTCTTTTTTGCTTTTTTTTTTTTTTTAAAGACAGAGTCTTGCTCTGTTGCCCAAGCTGGCATGCAGTGGCGTAGTCTCGGCTCACTGCAGCCTCCACCTCCCAAGTTCCAGCTATTCTCCTGCCTCAACCTCCCAGGTAGCTGGGATTACATGCATGTGCCACCACATCCAGATAATTTTTGTAGTTATTAGTAGAGACGTGGTTTCACCATGTTGGCTGGTCTAGATCTGACCTCAAGTCATCCATCCGCCTCAGCCTCCAAAAGTGCTGGGATTACAGGTATGAGCCACCACGCCTGGCCTCTTTTTTAGACTTTATTTTTTAGAGTAATTTAGGTTCACAGCAAAATTGAGAGAAAGGTACAGAGATATTCAGTATACCCACTGCTCAGAGACATGCACGACCTCCTTCATTATCAGCATTCCCCAGTAGAGTGATACATTTGTTATAATCAGTTAACTTACATTGACAAATACAGCCTTACCACTCAAAGTCCAAACTTTACTATAGGTTTCATTCTTGGTGTTGTGCATTCTATGAGTGTAACAGATACATTTTCTAAGTGTGTATTTTTTTGTATGTAAATGTATAACAGCATGCATCCACCATTATAGTATATATAGTATTTTCACTGTCCTAAAAATCCTCTTTGCTCTGCCTATTTATCCCTCCAGTTCACTCCTGACAACCACTGCCACTGATATTTTCACTGTCTTCATAGTTTTTCCTTTTCCAGTTGGAATCATATGGTATCTAGCGTTTTAAGATAGAAAGCCTTTTTTTTTTTCACTTTTCATTTCTTAATCATTTTTATTTTATTTTTTAAATTAAATAAAATTAAATTTTAAGTTCTGGCCATTTATTAAAGGAAAGCTCTTTGTGCTACCTCAGAGTAAGCACTCCAGTAAATACATACTGATATTGCTGGTGACTAGTGGTGGAGGTGATGACAAAGAACTCACCACATGAGGCTGAACCAGTTGTTAGTTTATGTTGTTTGTGGAGCCTTGGTTTAAGGCAATGTCAAATTCTTACATAAATTGAACTGTCTTTAATTCAGAAAATGCTTTAAAAGATGCCTGACTTATGAGGGAACACCATGAATATCAAATTATATTCCTTTTTATGAAAGCATTGGTGTACTGTGGGATGTTTGACATTTGATAATTCAAAGTAGCTTTAGTACAATATATTCATTTTAAAAATGACCCCAAAGTATTCTTCCATCCATAAAATTTTTATTACTATTAGGGAATAATATACTGGCAATGTCTAGCTAATTAAATATTTAAAACTAAATGCATACACTCTAATTACTGGATTCTAGTAAATTCTCTTTAACTTGATTAAAGCTTTCTAATATGTGAAAAATTAGATTAGGCTCCCTATTTGTTTTCAAATTGTGGGAAGCACATATAAAAATCAACATGGAATCTGTAAGTGCATCAGCACCTTGACTTTTTTTCAGAGTCTATGTTCATACCAGCTGCCTTGTACTCTGCAGAAACATAACATTGCTGTATGTCTATTGATGTACTAAGCATGATTGTTGTTTTTCTTTTCAAAATAGACTGTTCTTTTTGTTTGCTTGTTTGTTTTTTGAGACAGTCTCACTCTGTCGCCCAGGCTGGAGTGCAATGGCACGATCTCGGCTCACTGAAACCTCCATCTCCTGGGTTCAAGCAATTCTCCTGCCTCAGCCTCCCAAGTAGCTGGGACTACAGGTGCCTGCCTGTAATTTTTTTTTTTTTTTTTTTAGTAGAGGTGAGGTTTCGCCATGTTGGCCAAGCTGATCTCGAACTCCTGACCTCAGGTGATCCACCCACCTCTGCCTCCCAAAATGCTGGGATTACAGGCATGAGCCACTGATGCTTGAATGTTCTATGCAATCTTTTACATATTACTGTATATCAACTTGTAATATGCATGTAATACCCACACATAGAGAATTCTGTGTTTGCTATACCTACTTGTATAACATGTCTGCATTCAATATTAGTATCAAAGTCCTTAAAATAAATGAACATTCATTGACAAATTAACATACTTTAAAACATACCATTTATACACTACATATGTATACATCTTAAACAGAGATAAATTTGAAATTTGTCCAGTGTGACACTGTTGTTACATGACAGTAATACAAGTAATATAAGACAATATACTTAAGTGGTCAGTATGCTAACCATTGATTATTCTCATTTTGTGTAGGGACAGCAATCAGACCTATTGCTTTGAGAGCTGTGACCTCCATTGCTCGTGCTCTGCCCGGATTTCCCATTTTGGCTACTGGTGGAATTGATTCTGCTGAAAGTGCTCTTCAGTTTCTCCATAGTGGTGCTTCGGTCCTCCAGGTAGTAATTGTGTTTGTCTGTCCCTTTTAAAAATCTCCATCTTACAAATACAATAAGTTATATGACAAAAACACATATTTTGAGGCGGGGGGCGCTCTTGAAAAAGAGGCCATTTGGGATGAAAATGGCAGCATGTATTAAGTTACTCTGATGAGTTAACAACAGATCTCAGGTTTGTTTCCTGTCCTATTGAGGGCTTATAAACTCACTGTCTTTTTCTAATATATTTATTCACCCATGTGTTTCTGAAATAAATGAAGTCAGGTACCAAAATGCATACTGTCCTACTGGAAAAAAAATACATGAGGAAAACTAGGTAAAAGTAAAATCTCAACTGAGAAACAAAATGAAATCAAGGATATGAAAATCTATGTCATTGCCAGACTTTATCCTGAAGTTTCTGGCAGCCAAAGAAGGAAATGATTGGCTTTATGACTTTTAAAATATAAAAATAAATTGGTTGTTCAGTTTCTTGTGGTACAAAGCTGAAGGAACTTCTTTCTTCCATTGTCCTCTTAAAGGGATGCTGTGAGATGTAGTGAATTGTACTCCTAATAACACCCCTAAAATAATAAAAATTGGGACTTCAAAAATTATTTACATACTTTTTAAAAAATAATGTTGCTCAACATGGGCTTAGTACTATCAGCACATTTTAGCATAAGAATCTCTCGTTCAGGTTTTGTAATCTGAATTGACCTACGGACAAAACTTTTTATATGATGACTAGACTGTGAACTCTCTGGTAATACTCCATTAATAATGACTTTTCACTACTTAGCATTGTCGGTAATTGGAAAGCAGAAAATTTAGCATCACATATTCTCTGGCAAAAGGGTAGAGTGTAAACAGTTTGTGTTGCTAATTTGACAATCAGAATTAACATTGTACTATGAAATACTTACAATCTAAGGTGGAAAGACTATGTATCAGAAAGCTAATGGAGGCAGACTCCTGCTTCCAAGAAGATGGAGTAGACTTACTTTTCTCTATGCCTCCCACTATATGCAGCTAAAAACCCTTATATATAAACCTAATATAAGAAGACTTAAAGGTGGAGGGAAGATAGATTGGCTGGGGACCTCAAGACCCACGAGACAACACAGTGGTGAGTTTCCTGGAATTTTTTTTTCCTCACATATCTCACACTTGGAGCCTAAGAAGCCCAACAATCCAGAAACAACAATAGACACAGATGCAAAGCCTGCTCTCTCTAGCCAAAGAACCAGGAAAGAGGCAGCCTAGCAAGAGAGAAAACTTTTAGACCTAACTGCTCTACTCCAACCCAACACCACAGATAAATATACCGTCCACACACCCATCCATGCAAGCAAAGGACAAGTGGGGATCTTAGACGTCCACCCTCACCAGGCAGTCTCACATCCCCACTGGGCAGTAATGAGCCCCCACCCCCATCCATGCCAGAAGCCTAGACTTCTGCCCTCACCTGAGAATAAGGAGATGTCCCTTCTCCTTTCTCCTGGGGTAGTAGACAGGTCTAGTGGAGAGTCAGGACCTTCATCATCACTGTGTGGTAGTAAGGCCACTCTGCCTTCCTCCTTCTTATGGTGTCAGTAAAGGCCAAGTAGGGAGTAGCAACAAGGCATGCCTACACCTCTCAGCCAGGGGTGTATCAGTGCAGGCTTATTGGAGAGCCAGAATTCTCACCTCATCCCAGCAGTCACAAGGAGCCATGCCCCTCAGCTATCCTAGTAAGATACCTGGGCTTCTGTCTCGCATTAAGGAGAGAGCATTCTCTGCCTCCTCTGTCAGATTGACACCCCAAGGAAAGCTAGCAGAAACAGAAAGTTTATGTAAGATCAAGAGTCTCTTAATATTATACCAAAATTGTCAGGATTTCAGTTAAAAATTACTCATTATGCCAAGACCCGGGAAAACCTCAAGCTGGATCATAAAAGAGAATTGATAGATGCCTGCGTTAACATGACAGAGTTGCTATAATTATCTGGCAGATATTTTAAAGCCTCCATTATAAAATTTACAAGCATGATTGAAATAAATGAAACAACAGAAAGTCTTGTCAAAGAAATAGAAGATATAAAGATGAAAATTTTGGACTTTAAAAATGCAGTAACTTAAATACAAAACTCAACTGATGTGCTCAACAGTAAAATTAGAGAACATAAGAAAGAATTGGTGAACTAGAAGATACAGCAATAGAAATTGACCAATCTGAAAAACAGAGAGAAAAAAAGACTAAAGGAAAGAATGAAAACAGCCCTTGGGGAACTGTGAGACTCTAACAAAAGATGTAGCATTCATGTCTTCAGAGTCCCAGAGGAGAGGTGAAAAAGGTAGGAATAGAAAAGAAATAGTGGCTGAAAATATTCCAATTTTTGCAAAAGTTATAACCCTATAGATTCTAGAAGCCAAGTAAACTTCCGAAGAGGGCAGCCCCAAAGAAATCCATACCAAAATACATCATATTCAAATTTCTGAAAAGTGAAGAAAAAAGAAATCTCGATAGCAGCAAGAGAAAGATGACACCTTACTTACTGGGAACAAACAATTGTAATGATAGTGGATTTCTCATCTCAGGCCATGGAGTCTGGAAGGAAGTGGGACATTTTTCAAGTGCTGAAAGAAAAACTGACAGCTCAAAATCCTGTATCCTTCGGAAATGAACCAGAAATCAAGACATTCTCAGCTGAAGAAAAACTAAGAGAATGGACTGCCAGGAAATTTTAACTAAAAGAATGACTAAAGGAAGTTTTTTCAGAAGAAAGGCAATGATAAAAGAAGGCACCTTAGGATATCAAGAAGGAAGGAAGAATATGGAGCAGTGCCTTAAAAATCAGAAACTGACCATGTAAATGAAGCCTGTTGTATTCTGTACATGAGTGGACCCTGGAACTGGAACTGCAAGAACCAGTGGGACAGTTCTGGGGCAAGACCTTTGCCATCTCGCTTTTGTGGGACATGTGATTTCTTCTTCAGAAGAAACTAAGGTTTTCTCCAGTCTTGTTCTCTCCATGGCTTGCGCTTGCCTCCTCTGAACTTCTATTACATGACTGTCACGACCCTTCAACCCACTCCACATTGTGTCCATTTAGCTCTGATTTCTACATGAAATGTCTCACTAGCTTACTGTCTGTTGGCTTGGATTTCTTTTTTTTTTTTTCCTTTTTTTTAAACTTTTATTGTAAGTTCAAAGTATATGTGCAGGTTTGCTACATAGGTAAGCTTGTGTCATGGGGGTTTGTTGTAGAGATTATTCTATCACCCAGGTAGTAAGCCTAGTACACATTAGTTATTTTTCTTGGTCCTCTCCCTCCTTCCATCCTTTGTCTTCTGATAATCCCCAGTGTGTGTGATTCCCCTCTATGTGTTCATGGGTTCTCATCATGTAGCTCCCACCTCTAAGTGGGAGCATGCAGTATTTGGTTCTCTGTTCCTGCATTACTTTGCTAAGGATATATGGCCTCCAGCTCCCTCATGTCCCTGCAAAGGACATGATCTCATTCTTTTTTATGGCTGCATAGTATTCCATGATGTACATGTACCACATTTTCTTTATCCAGACTATCATTGATGGGCATTTAGGTAGGTTCCATATCTTTGCTATTGTGAATAGTGCTGAAATGAACATACACATGCATGTGCCTTTGTAATTGAATGATTTATATTCCTTTGAGAATAACTTAGATTGCTAAGAGAGGAAATCTGTTTGCCTAAATTTATCCTTTTATACCAGGCCTCCTCATAAGCCATCAGTTACCCCAGGTAGTGACTGCTTGGTGTATAGCAGAAACATAATACATTTTGGTTGAACGAATTTGTTAAATGAATGTGCTTGGTTATGGGTTTTTTGTTTTGTTTTTCCCAGAATTCTGAAGAGAGGATGAAAGAATTTACATAAAAAGAATTTACATAAAAAGAATTACATAAAAAATTATTGCCTCTTTAGCGCTAGCTGGGAATAGCCCAGCTATTAAAATATTGGTTTCCAAATGATTTGGTTAAAAATGTAAAGTTTCACACATAGGCTTTTACTTCAGAAATGAAGAGGAAATCAAGACATTCTCAGCTAAAAAATGCCTAAAATAATTTTTTTGCCCAGAGACCTGGCAATCTACTCTGTAGAAAATTAAAGATTATTTATCAGCTCTACCATTAGCTTGAGTCAGATTTTTAACTCAGCCAGAAAATGTTTTTTTAACCAATATTGGCTAAAGTATAAACTAAAGTAAGTATTAAGATATATACACGTAGGATGGTCATAAGGTGGGAAGTATTTGAATTTATAATTTTAGTTTGGTATTTCAGTGGGGTAGAGAATATATATTTCCATCTTTGTTTCATTCTAATTGATTTTCACTTCATTTCACTCCCTAATCTTGGGTTAACCTAATCTTTCATTCAGTATACTTTTAAGCTGTTGAATCTTATTAGATAAAGTAACTCTAAAATTGTACTTACTTCAAATAAGTACAGTGTTTAATGTCTGCTGGGCCTTGGGTACTAATCAGTATTTCTTTTTATTTGTCTATCTTTTTTATAAATTTCCCATCAAATTCTCTCTTGCAGTTAGTTCAAATCTTTTTCATTCAGCTCAAAACCCTAAGACTCTCAGTCATCACCGTCCATTTCTCTTATGTCATCCATTCGTTGGCTCTCATTGCCCAACCCATTTCTTTATCTGTTTTGACAATATTTATTAAATCCACCTTTCTAACGATTTCTATTCAGAAGTGAAGTGTGTACCAACAAAATGAATTTTTATAAGAGATATGACCAGACAAATGAAATTTATTTAAATATCTAGTTTATGGCACTGATACACTGGAGTATAGAAACAGAAGTTGTGTAAGGGGTATAGAAATAGTAATATAAATAAATATTTTGATTCTGATTTTTCTCATACACGATCCATCATGTATATAGACTGTGTAGATAAGTAAGTTCACTACTAAAATAAAGATTAACACTCAAATTATTAATTTCAAAATCTGTTCCAAATGAATCTGTTTGTAAATTAAGCCATATAACTTTAAGAAGAGTAATGACATTTCAAAAGTAGAAAGCTAATTCTTTTCATAAGTTGTATAAGTGTGATAGAGCATGCCTTCCTTATTGCTTTATTTGCATCGTAGAGAATAATTCATTCATTCATTTTTAAATAAATATTTATTGAGACCCTACTATATTCGTAGCACTGTTGTAGCAATTTGGAATATTTCTGTGAATTAAAAAAAAACAACAACAGCTAAAGTCTGTTACCTTATTGGGCTTACATTCTTGTGTGTGGAGAGAAAAAAAAATACAATAAATATTAAATATAAGTATATTACCTGGTATATAATAAGATGATAAGCGCTGTGGGGAAAAACAGACTTCATTGAAAAGATAATATTTTTATTAAAAAATTGATGGTTGTAAATCCTAGGAAATTTTTATTGAAGAAAAAAACCTAGGTTATAGCACTACTTGATTAAAGCTTGCTAATTGAGGAATTAAATATAAATTCACAAAATATTGTGTAGCACCTCACAGTTTATTTTTATTTGTTTATTTTCATATGTATAATCAAACTGAACTTTATTCTCACTTGATATACCAAAATACATTTTACATGTCAATGAACTTCTGTGTATTTGCTACCTTCAGTGGTCACATATGATCCCATATTATAAATGCACTGAAATTTATTTATAAAATCCATTATATGGGTTCTTCTTAACACACTACTAGTTTAAGCAGTGCAGAGAAAACCAGATTGCATATATCTCTAATTATTTCATAATATATTTTAGAATAACATAATGATCAGTAAAGGGTATATACAGTTTTTTAATTTGTAAAAATTTTGGGGGGTAAATAGGTGTACATATTTATAGGTTACATGAGATATTTTAATATAGGCATGCAATGCATAGTAATCACAACAGCTAAATAGGATCCACCTCACAGTTTATAAACTGAAATGTCTCTTAGGATTTCGGATTACATTTTATTGGGCAATTATCACTGTTTTTGTTTGTTTGTTTGTATGTTTTGAGACAGAGTCTTACTCTGTTGCCAGGCTAAAGTGCAGTGGCGTGATCTCAGCTCACTCCAGTCTCCACCTCCTGGGTTCAAGCCACTCTCCTGCGTCAACCTCCTGAGTAGCTGGGATTACAGGCACACACCACCACACCCAGCTAATTTTCGTATTTTTACTACAGACAGGGTTTCACGATGTAGGCCAGAAGGGTCTCGATCTCCTGACCTCATGTTCCATCCACCTCAGCCTCCCAAAGTGCTGAGACTACAGATGTGAGCCACTGTGCCTGGCCCAATTATTGCTTTTCATAGCAAACTTTGCTTCCAATTTTTTGAGCAAATTTTCTTAGAATGTATCATTTCTCAGTGGCACTATTTATTTCTATGCTCTTACTCTATAATGTGCTTTGACAAGATGTTAATATTTCAATGCTAATGCATCCAATCATCTCACCTTAAAAAATGCTTCAGTGATTTTTTTTATTTTTATGAAAAAAATGCTATTGGAATTTTTATAGGGATTGTATTGAATATTTAGATTGCTTTTGATAGTATGGATATTTTAACACTATTAATTCTTCCAGTCCTTGAACATGAAATATCTTATCACTTATTTGTACTTTCTTCAGTTTCTTTAATTTATATTTTGTAGTTTTCAGTATTTGCTATTTTAACACTATTAATTCTTCCAGTCTTTGAACATGGGGTATCTTATCACTTATTTGTACTTTCTTCAATTTCTTTCATTCATGTTTTGTTATTTTCAGTATCCAATATTTTAACACTATTAATTCTTCCAGTCTTTGAAAATGAGATATCTTATCACTTATTTGTGCTTTCTTCAATTTCTTTAATTCATGTTTTGTGATTTTCAGTATACAGGTCTTTCACCTCCTTGGTTCAATTTATTCCTAAGTGTTTATTTTTATGCTACTGTAAGATTGATTCTTTGATTTCTTTTTTGGATTTTTGTTGTTGTTGTTGTTAATTTATAGAAACACCACTAATTTTTGCATGTGGATTTTGTATTCTGCAGATTTATTGAATACATTTATTCTAACGATTCTGTTTTGTTTTTTTCATGGAGGCTTTAGAGTTTCCTACATATAATATCATGGTATCTACTATTTAACTTTTTCTTTCTGATTTGAGTGTTTTTATGTCATTTTCTTGCATAATTAGTCTGCTAGGACTTCAGTACTATGTTGAGTAAAACTGAGGAGAGTGGACATCCTTGTCTTGTTCTTGATATTAGAAGAAAAGTTTACAACTTTTCACTATTGAGTACGATGTTAGCTGCATGCTTGTGATATATGGCCTTTACTGTGCTGAGCTACGTTCCCTGTATATCTAATTTGTTGAGCAGTTTTATTAAAAATGAATATTCAATTTTGTCAGATGCTTTTTCTGCATCTATTAAGATTATCGTATGGTTTTTGTGCTTTATTCTGTTAATGTGGTGTTATCATATTTGTTGGTTTGCATAAATTGAATCATTCTTACCTTCCTAAGATGAGTCCTATTTGATCATGGTGGATGATTTTTTTAATGTGCTGTTGAACTCAGTTTGTTATTCCTTTGTGAAGATTTTTGCACCCATGTTTATCAGAGATATGGCCTATACTTTTTTTCCTGTAGTACCCTTTTCTGGTTTTGGCTTGAGTGTAATACTGGGCTCAACTTAAACTCAAACTCAAAATGAATTAAAGACTTAAACATAAGATCTGAAATCATAAAACTTCTAGAAGAAAATACAGGGAAAAAGCTGCTAGACTTGGCTTTGGCTATGATTTTTTAAATAGGACACCAAAGCACAGACAGCAAAAGCAAAAAGAAATAAGAAGGACTACATCAAACTGAAAACTTCTATACAAAAAAGGAAACAAGATGAAAGGCTTTCTATGGATTTGGAAAAATGATTTCATACCATATATCTTTTAAGGGGTTAATATTCAAAATATATAAGGCGCTCTTACAACTCAAAAGCAGAAAAACAAATAACTTGATTTCAAAATGCTTTACTCAGATTCTTTGAGTCAAGATTCTATGAAGAGAAGAAATGTGAAATCAGAAAAATAAATGAGAGTTATGTGTCCTGAGTGTAGATGTTAAAATTATTTGAGTAAAGAACCTGAATAAATGTCTTTGAATAAAGAACCTGAGTAAATAATGGATCAAAGGAGACATAAATGGCACAGGTATTTGAATAGATACTTAACATCACTGATCTTCAGGAAAATGCAAATCAAAACTGCAATGTGATATTACCTTACATCTGTTAGAATAACTATTATCAAACAAGATAAATGATAAAAGTGTTGATGAAGGTGAAAAGAAAGGGCAACTTTTGTTAACTGTTGAGGGGAATGTAAATTGGTGCAGCCATTATGGAAAACAATATAGAGGTTCCTCAAAAACTTAAAAATAGAACCACCATGTAACCTAGCGATTCCTCTTCTGGGTAAATCCCAAAGGAAATGAAATCAACATATCATATGTATATATATGTGTGTGTGTGTGTGTGTGTGTGTGTGTGTACTTCCATATTCTTTGCAGTATTATTCACAGTAGCCTGATTATGGAAGCAACCTTTAGTGTCCATCAATAGATGAATGGATAAAGAAATTGTAGTATACACAATGGAATTTTGTTCAGCTGTATAAAAAAAGGATCCTGCCATTTGTGTCAAAAGAAATGAACCTGGAAAATATTATGCTAAATGAAATAAGCCAAATATAGAAAGGAAAATGTTGTATGATCTCTCTTATATGTGAAATCTAAAAACCAAAAAAAAAAAAAGTTGAATACTTCCAGAGTAGAACTGTGGTTATCAGATGTGGGGGCATGAAGTAGGAAGGTTACAAAAATATGTAGTTCAAGGATACAAAGTTGCAGTCATGTCACATAAGTAAGTTCGGAGATCTAAAGCACAGCATGAGGAATCTAGTTAATAATATTGTATTGTATACTGGATATTTGCCAAGAGAGTAGATTTTAGACATACTTAACGCCAAAAGAAAGTTACTGTGTAAAATGAGGGATATGTTAATTGGATTGACAGTAGTGATCATTTGACTGTGTATATGTATAACAAAATATCATGCTGCACATTTAAATATATATAATTTTTTTTAAAGAATGAAAGAGAGAAAGAAAGAGGAAGAGATTTTAGAAAAACAGAGAAAAGGAGAAAGAAAGAAACAGCAAAAGAAAGAAAAAAAGAATGAAAGAGAAAGAAAGAGGAAGAGATTTTAGAAAAACAGAGAAAAAGAGAAAGAAAGAAACCACAAAAGAAAGAAAAAAATGAAAGAGAAAGAAAGAGGAAGAGATTTTAGAAAAAGAGAGAAAAGGAGAAAGAAAGAAACAGCAAAGGAAAGAAAAAAAGAATGAAAGATAGAACGAAAGAGGGAGAGAGAATGGGATTCTTGTTTTATTACCCAGGCTAGAATACAGTCTAAAAATGCATATTAAAAACCTCTTTTATGC
>CAUYQU010081243.1:0-17775 GCA_963574635.1 Cheracebus regulus
TCTAAAATCTCTTCCTCTTTCTTTCTCTTTCATTTTTTTCTTTCTTTTGCAGTTTCTTTCTTTCTCCTTTTCTCTCTTTTTCTAAAATCTCTTCCTCTTCCTTTCTCTCTTTCATTCTTTTTATTCTTAAAAAAAAAAAAACAAATACTTAACAGCCAACTGATCTTTAACAAAGCACATAAAAACATAAAGCGGGGAAGGGACACCCTATTCAGCAAATGGTGCTGGGATAGGAAAGCCACATGGAGAAGAATGAAACTGAATTATCTCTCACCTTGTTTAAAAATCAACTCAAGATGGATCAAGGACTTAAATCTAAGACCTACAAACATAAAGAATTCTAGAAGATAACATTGGAAAACTCTTATAGATGTTGACCTAGGTAAGGACGTCATGACCAAGAACCCAAAAGCAAATACAACAAAAACAAAATAAATAGATGGCACTTAATTAAACTAAAAAGCTTCTGCACAGCAAAAAAAAAAAAAAAAAAAAAAAAAGTAAACAGAAGAGTAAACAGACAACCCACACAGGATAGGGGATAATCTTTGCAAATTATGCATCCAACAAATAACTAATATCCAGAATCTACAACTAACTCAAACAAATTATCAAGGAAAAGACTAATCATCCCATCAAATATAAGCTAAAGACATGAATAGACAATTCTCAGAAGAAGATATACAAATGGCCAACAAATATATGAAAAAACGTTCAATGTTATTAATTATCAGGAAATGCAAATTAAAACCACCATGAGATACCACCTTACTCCTACAAGAATGACCGCGATTTTAAAAATTAAAAAATAATAGGGGTTGGCATGGATGTGGTGAAAAGGGAACACTTTTACACTGCTGATGGGAATTTAAACTAGTACATCCACCGTGGAAAGCAGTATGAAGGTTCCTTAAAGAATTAAAAGAAGAACTACCATTTGACCCAGCAATCCCACCACTGGATATCTACCCAAAGGAAAAGAAGTCAATGTATGAAAAAAAAACTTGCATAAGCATGATTATAGCAGCACAATTTGTAATTGAAAAAGTATTGAACCAGCCTAAATGTCCACCCACCAATGAGCAGATAAAGAAAATGTGGTATATATACACCATACTGATCAGCCATAAAAAGGAACCAAGTAATGGCATTTGCAGCAACCTAGATAAAGTTGGAGACCATTATTCTGAGTGAAGTAACTCAGGAATGGAAAGCAAACATCATTATGTTATCACAAGTGGAAGCTCAGCTATGAGAACATGAAGGCATAAAAATGATATAATGAACTTTGGGGACATGGTGGGAATCGCAGGGAGAGAGAAAAGACTACAAATTGGGTCCAGTGTACACTGCTCAGGTGATGAGTACACCAAAATCTCAGAAATCACTACTAAAGTGATTTGGTTGCGTCCCCACCCAAATCTCATCTTGAATTGTAACTTCTATAATTCCCATGTGTCATGGGAGAAACCCAGTGGAAGATGATTGAATTATGGGAGGGGTCTTCCCTGTGCTGTTCTTGTGATAGTAAATAACTCTCATGAGATCTGATTGTTTTATAAATGGGAATTTCCCTGCACAAGCTCTCTCTTTTTGCCTGCTGCCATCCATGTAAGACATGACTTGCTCCTCCTTGCCTTCTGCCATGATTGTGAGGCCTCTCCAGCCATGAAAAACTGTAAATTCATTAAGTCCTTTTTCCTGTACAAATTATTCAGTCTCAGGTATGTCTTTATTAGCAGTGTGAAAACAGACCAATACACACCTGTTCCCAAAAAACTATTGAAATAAATAAATAAATAATAAAACTAAAACATACTTTCCCAAGTATTGGCAAAGATACAGAGCAACTGGAATCCTCACACATAGCCTGTGAAGATCCAAATTATTAACAATTGCTTTGGCAAAGCTCTTGGCAGCAGCAGCTAATGCTGAATATGCACATTATTTACATCACAGCAATTTCACTACTAGGTATGTGTCCAAGAAAAATGTGTGTGTGTGTACATTCATCAAAAGACACATAAATAAACAGTCATTATTCAGAACAGCCCAAAACTACAATCTAAAAGTCAACCAAAGGAAAAGAAATAAATTATGATACAGTCATACAATGGAATATTATATAGCAATAAAAATGAACCACTATTCCATGCAGTAATGTGGAAGAATTTCATAGCTATAACAAGCAAAGGAATCCAGACACAAAAGAGTTGATATTGAATTATTTTGCTTATATTAACCTCAAGAAAAGGCAGAACTACTCTATGGTGAGAGAATTTAGAAGAGTGGTTGCATCCAGGAAGGATGGGTTAATGACTGGGAGGGGTATGAGGGAGAATTCAAGGACAGTGGTAAGGAGAGGTTATACAGGTATATTCACTTGTGATTGAAAATAAAAATCTACACAAAAATTCTGTATGCTTTACAATATGCTTTTAATTTTAAAAATATTTTAAACATGTACAGACATAAAAAGATGTCCAAGCTATACTATTGAATAAAAAGAGCAAGTTGTAGAACAATCCATATAGTAAGAGTGTATGTTGGAAAACTAAGCTTTTAAAGTGCTATGTGTGTGGATCTGGGGTAATATATTGCCTCTAGCAAAGTCTGTATGTGACAATAAGAGATTTTCCCTGCTGTAACTCTATATTCTTTATTATTTTAGTTTTTCACAATAAGCATTACTGTGTCACTGCTGGGGATTTTTTTTGAATAAAGTTTCTGAAAAGCTTTTGGGAAAGTGAGGACTGGAAGTGAATCATAACTGAAATAAAGATATGGCATGGAGAAACCATTGTTATAAAAAAAATAATTTGAGTTTGATCTTTTTGCTCTGATGACTGCCTGGGCACAGGAAATAAGAGAGGAGCTGAAGTGTCCGCAATATATCAAGCAAGGGCCATAACCACTCAAGCAGTCAGTGTAACCCCAGTATCCAACAGATGTATTTTAACCCAAAGCCAAAAATTAAATATGTCCAGGACTTCTGTCACCCTTCCTCTCCATCCAGCTTCCAGCTCTTTCCTATATGCTACATTTTAACCGACTTTATTTCCCTCCAAAGTCTTCTGTATTTTCCCCTTCAGGAGTAAAATGTATTCTGCCGTATTACTTTCAATTACCACTTAATAATTTATGAAATTACTCAGCATCATACCTGCAGTATTTCAGTCAGGCCCCATTACATTGTAATGAGGTTTGATTTAACATAGTCATTATAAATGCTGCTAAAGGTTAATAGGGAAAAAAGTTTCATTCCAATGCATTTGATTTCAATCATTTAGGAATGAAATAAGCATCTGTCACTAAGTATAGGACTTCCTTTTCCTGTAAGCAGCAGGGTGTGATTATTTCCCTCACAAAAGTTTAGGAGAATATAAAGGACTACGATCTGGCAGAAAGCCAACCTGTAAGAGGAATGGTGTCGAGCAGAATTTTCCAAGGATTGTACCATAGACTCTTTGGGCAGGACAGTTCTTTGTTGTGCAAGACTGTCTTTCATGTGGAAGAATATCCAACATTCCTCACCTTTGCCCACTAAATGTTTGTAGTATCAAACTACAACCCCAGATAGCCCTGAGAATTTTCAAATGCCCTCTAGGGGGCAGCACTCCTCCCAGTTTATTACCATTGGTTTAAAACTTTAGAAAGTCTAGTTTTGAAAGTCTAGTTTATGCTGAATAGTTGGTTTTTTTAATGTAACAACAGAAAAAAAACGTAGCTGTTTGTGATCTCAACCATCCTCTGAGGATAATAGATCCTTTGTTGTTTGAGCCCTTCAGGGGAGGACTAGAATCAGCTCATCACAGCTCTGAAGAGCTCACTGCACAAATCTTCCCAAATCAATATTCAGTGACTTTGCATTAGTAGTCTAAAATCGCCCATGGTGATAATTTTTGGAAAGCAAGTTATTAGGCTTTCATCAGTACCCCATTGTTAATAGATGTATAGTTACAACCATAGGAGCTAGGGAGACCTGAATTATTACTCATTATGGAGAAAAAAGAATTTGCAGCTTTCAGGGAACAGTGGAGAAAGAATTTGAGAACAGGGATAGAGAAAAGGAACAAAGCAGAAAATTGTAGCCTTACTCTATTAAGACCATCAATCTTCAATAAATTCCTCTTAAATTAAAAAAATGCTTGAGGCCAGAAAGAAACCAATGAAAATGCTGAACTGTACCTGAATCTATTCATTTCAATGAATAAATTTGAGTCTATTTATTCATTCAAAAAACATTTATTGAGCACCTACCAAGTCCTGTCCTACGCGCTAAGCTGACACAGCCATTAATAGGCAAGACATATAATTGCAGAAATATGAGACAGGAGAGCTTCATAAGAAGTAAACTCCAGATAATATATAGAACATTTTGGAGGATTTTAAACATTTTCTTGGAATCAATGAAGCTCTAAGAAAATCATACCTGGATATGAAAGGAACAAAAAAACTGAATTTCAAATGGAAAATGGGAATTTCCACAGAGATGTAATGGGATGAAACATCCAATTTCCTGGCATCTTGGGTTCCAGCAGTCACAGCTGTCATCTGAACCACTATATTGCATTCCTACTTCACCATGCCAACAAGAGAAAATCCGAGCTCTTTAATGGCTCCTAGAGTTTTCTCATAATCTGTCTGGTTCCTGCCTGCTGCACCAGCTCCAATACCTTCCACTTCTGTGTGGCATTTAATGTTCAACAAAGATCAAACTTCTGTACTTTGGTACATACCAAGATGTTTGTTCTCTAAGTGTTTTGCTTCTGCCTGAAATGTCCTGTCCCTTCTTGATTTGTCTATATTCCACTTATGCCTGAAGACTCTGACCATGTCAGTGATAGAACTTATACTTCTTATCTGCTTCCATAACATGCTATATAGATCTCCATCATTGGTCCTCTGCATGCAGGTAACTAAAATAAATTTCTAAGAGTATACCTATTACTGTGGTGGTTGAAAAGAGCTAAATGGATAGTCTATATTCAAAAATAGACTCTTTGGTAAACATAACATTTACTTAGGTGTGCATGGTGACACAGTCATCATTCAGAGTATCCAAAGCTCAGATACAAGGAAAAGTACACAAAACTGTAAGTTGTGACAGGTCGGTCATACAGATTTTAGAATATGACTAGACAAAAACAATGACAGCTTCAAATATGAATCCCAAGTCAAAACTCACAAGGATGGCACTCCAAATCGAAACTGTTGGTTTGAAATTGAGTCGCTTTTCACAAGTGCAACTTTTAACCATAGATGAGAAGTGTTCTTCATCAGTACTTAATGGACTAGCAGGTTCTATTAAACCTATCTGATTGTTTTTTCTCTCTCAAGTCAGTGAATTAGTCAAAGGCAGAGACTTTGTATGTTGTGTTCACCATTGCCTTTCCCCTACATGGCTGGAGAGGAAGGAATCCAAGTAACTGGTCTGGAATCCATTTCTCTCCCAGTTATCAGGAGAATAGTTTAGGGAAAGAAAAAAGAAAGGTAACACAATGTAATCTCCTGTAAGCATGCTGATAACTGGACCTCCTAGCAAATGTAATCATGATGTTTCCTATAAGTGGGTAATTGTTTATGCAATTGTTTTAGCAAAGATGTTCCTGGTTTAGAATCATTTGTGGTAAATAGACCTAGAATCTAAAGATTTATGTGGTATAGTTTCCCAGAGCATGTCACACTGATTATACAACTCTCCAGGGTACAAAATGGAGATGTGTCTTAATCTAGACAATCCACTGTGGGCAGGAACTCACAAACCTCACTTAGAGACCTCCTCTATTATGTTGGGCTAGAGATTCTATATCTGATGCTAGGAGAAAAGACCTGAGGAGTCACACCAAATTCTCTGGACTGCTATTGGCTTTACCTGTGCCACTTGGTGGTATATGTCCATGAATCTATTAGTAAACATTAACACCGGGTAAGATCTCTGAGTTGTGTAAGTCTGATTTGACAATCCAGTCTTCTGTGTTAGCTCACTAGCCCCATGTCTCCTTCAGTAAATACAGTTGAACCAAGTATTCAGATTAAATATGCCTCTGTGTAAGTTAGTTCTCATTGCTGGAATTATTACAAATAAAGCTGGAAAACAATCCTTCAAAGATACCATCTAGTGGAGTTCTAGGTTTGGTGGCAGTTTGTACTAGTTTAAACATTAAAAGCTTCCAACACTGATGGTCTGTAGCAGAACACTATGCAGCCAGAAAAAGGAATGAGATCATGTCCTCTGCAGGGACATAGATGAAGGTGGAAGCCATCATCCTCAGCAACCTAACACAGAAACAGAAAACCAAACACCACATGCTGTCATTTATAAGTGGGAGTTGAACAGTGAGAGCAATTGGACACAGTGAGGGGAACAACACACACCAGAGCCTGTTGGGGGTTAGAGGACAAGGGAAGGGAACTTAGAGAATGGGTAAATAAGTGCAGCAAACCACCATGGCACATGTATACCTATGTAACAAGCCTGCACATTCTGCACATGTATCCCAGAACTTAAAGTAAAATTAAAAAGAAGAAGAAGAAGAAGAAACACAGAGAAAAAATAATTCATAGCATAATAATCAATTTTTAAAAACCTGAATCTTAGGCATCCCAGCCTCACCTGAGACCTCAGCCAAATGCTAAGCAAACTGTAACATAAAGCTCCATTGGCATGGCTCTTGCAACTTTAGAGGGACAGAACCAAGAACGATTCACTCATTGAACCCATTAAAAAAAAACCCTGATATATTTTTGATATATCAGTGTTATGATCCTATAATAACCCTGTGAGATTGTAAGGGAGAGAAGCTATTATTCCTTCTCCTGGGAAATAGAGGGTTAAAGTAATTTTTTCAATCTCAAATAGTTAATATCTGTCAAAAGTAGGCCTCAAATCCAAGTCTTTGGCCTCCAGAGTCAATGTTCTTTCTCAGTATTCTGTATGTCGCCTGTGTTGCACTAGAGCCTGCCAAAGGGTGGCAGGGGTGGCCCTGCCTGGGGTGGCAAAGAAGCACAGCACCAGAGGAAGCAGAGGTCCATCCTTCGAAACCACCCTGCTCCTAGGGCTCTCCCACTCCCATTGCAGCCATGATGATTTCTAAATTGTCTTCAGGGTCATTCTCCCACTGTCTTGGAGAATAGCTCTGAGCTTCTGTTCAGATGACTGATCTGAACTAATTTCCTTATCAAGTTGATTGGGCACACCCTTTATGTTCTTTCCCTGAACAGATTTTATCATTCTTTTCAATACAAATAGGCTGAGAATGTTCCATATCTTTACATTCTGCTTTCCTTTTGATTAACAATTTCATTTTTAAATCATTTCTCTCTTCTCACATTTTATTATAAGCAGTCAAGAAGAGTCAGGTCATGCCTTCCAAACTTTGCCTAGATACTTCCTCAGCTAAATATCCCATTTCATTGCCCACAAGTTCTAACTTCTACAAAACAAAAATTCAGCCAAGTTGTTTTGCCTCTTTATAGCAAGAATGGTCTTTTCTTCACTATCCAATAGCATCTTTCTCATTTCCATCTGAGATCTCATCAGAACGGCCTTTACAGTCCATATTCCCACCAACATTCTGTTCATGACCACTTAGATACTTTACATTTAAGAATACTGAAGCTTTCTCTACAGCTTTCCTCCTCATTTTCTTCGCCCTTCTCAGAATCACCCTTAACAGTCTGTTCACAGCAATGTAGGCTTTATTTTGCATGCACTTCAAAACTCCAAAATGGCTTCCACATTTCTAGGTGCTTGTCATAACAACACCCTACCCCTCATACCGATTTCTGTGTTAGTTAGTTTGGGCTGCTGTAACAAACTAATATAGACTGGGCAGCTTATAAAAACAGAAATTCATTTCTCCCCACTTTGGAAGCTGGAACAGCCAAGATCAAGGCACTGGCAGATTTGGTGTCGGGTGAGGGCTCACTTCCTGCTTCGTAGATGGTCATCTTCTTGCTGTATCCTTACGTGGCTGAGGGTATGGGGGAGCTCTCTTTTATATAAACGCTAATTCCATTCAGGAGGGCTCTGTCTATATGACCTAATCACCTCTAAATGTCACCATTTAGGGATTAGGATTTCAGAGGGACACATTTAGTCTATAGCACTTACCTCACATGCAACATTGTAAATGTTCCGTGATAGTGAATGTTTATTCAGTACTCTGGTAAAATTCAGAGTACTGATGGATTATCATAATGATCCTATGTCTTGGCATCAATTTTGTAATTTCTTATTCCTTTTACATTTGTTATCTCATATTACCTATCCCAACTAGCTTCTAAGACAGACAGAATTTAGCTATACATAGATAGATAGGTAGATAGATAGGTAGATAGATAGATAGATGATAGATAGATAAAGAGATAGATAGGTTGACAGAGATAGAGCAGATAGAATTTTTTTAAAAAAGAAGGAAACCATGACTTCTTTTAACATGGTTAGATTAACTGGCTAAAGATGAGTAACTGAGAGTGAAACTCTTCATGGTCTGATTTTAAAACTGCATGCTAGATGTTACATAAATTTTATAAAACAGTAAGACATTTTACTCCATCTTTTCTTAAGAAATTTATAGCCTTATCAACATGTAGGGCTTTTTAATACATAATGTTTGTTATCTAAAAAATTTAATCCACCCTGGAAATAGGGTATACGTTTATGGGTTTCAAAGAGTGCTTAAATATCAAAGGTAAAAGAATCCTTCAACATATGCAGAAATTACTCTTTAATCAGTAAGTTAGTAGGACTATGACCACCACTGAATTCCAAACATGTAACACAAATACAGACAGACCTAGGCCTGTTGTAGATATTCTCTAAATCCTTGGTTTCATACATAATTTCATTTTGGCTGAAATATAGGGAGGTAATGAAATGACCTTGATTTTTTCCCCATGTCCATGCATTGGTAGCCAATGTTTCCAAAAAGAATTCACCAAACCAGAGTTTCATTATCTTCATCAGTAAAATAGAGGCTCTATGGAAATAATTCCAATTGTCCACTAAAATCTTTCTTTTTTTCTGGGTACTGAGATAATCTGAATGTTCCAGCTTTCTTTATAATTTGTTGTGGCCAAATTGTGGTGGGTTTGAGCTGATGGACTATGAGTGGAAGTGGTGTGTGTCACATCAAGACCTGATCTAAAAAATGCCCAGACTCTTGCATAGTCTTCTCCCTTCCATGCTTGGAAGGCAATAATAAAGAGACAGCCTTGGAAGCCATGCACTAATGATAACAGAGTCATTGTCAACCTCAGTCCCTGACGGACGTGTGGAACAGAAATTTGCTCCTCACCGCCAACTTCCAACTCTTCGCTTACCTGCAACATCCCTGCTAGATGCTTAGTTGAAAAGAAAACAAGCCTCCATTGTTTTTGAACCACCACATTTTTAGCTTCTTTCTTGTAGGAATTTGGCCCACATAAACTAATACAAATGATAAGGTACTCTGTAACAGTAAAGGATTGTTTTTCTTAAGCACCTTTCAGCAGTTTAATTTTTATGGCATATGTCAACTCTAACATCAACCTGTTTATTTTAATAATATGTTGTTCACAGTCATGAAAATATCTCTGAGGTACCACTCTACAATTTCTTGTAAACTACAGCTTTCATCACATCAATTCTAAATCAAGAAAATTCAGTGATTCCAAGAACCAACTAGATATCAAGTTTGACATGGTTTGATCCCCTCCCCCCCCTAAAAAAACTAGTCAACCCTGTAAAAAGAGGCAATTTATGGAATAGGCTAATTCCCATTTAGAGCCAAGTAAACTGACATCCAGAGAGGTAAGCAATATGGTATGATTTAAGAGCACAAGGAAGGCCCATCTCTGTTAGCCTGTCTGCATTTACAGATCATTGCTGGAATAAAATGCACTACTGAATTTTTAAAAGCATGGTAATTTGGACTGCCAACAGGTCTAATAGGGCTTCTAGCTTCTCCTACTCCAATCTGTCCCAAATATCACTTTCAATTTTTTTTTTTTTGTAAAGCACCATTTTATTCTACTGTTTGCAAACTCAAGAACTTACCATGGTTCTCTATTGTTTTTCACTCTGTCAAGAATCCCCTCTGGCCCTACTTAGCCCTCAACCTTATTTTTCACCACTCCCCATCAATCTCCTACTGAGCAAGTCATGTAAACTCTATGATTTTTACTTTCTCATTTGTAAAATGGGCATAACCCCAACCAACGTTGCCTTCTCCTGCCAGTTTACAAAATCATGGTAAGAATCCAGTGAGATGCTACATATGATAAAATTATGAAAAAACAAAACATCCAAAGCAAAACATAATGCCTTAGGTCAATGATCCCCCACTGGCATCAGAATCACCCAGAGGGCCTGTGAAAACCCCGATCACTGGAGCCCACCCTCAGATTATCTGACTGTCTAGTCAGAATTTAGTTTCTAACAAGTTCTCAGGTGATGCCGATGCTGCTGGTTCCAGGAACACATTCTGAGAATTACCACCTTATCCAAACCCTGCCATGAGCACCATGCCCCAGGCATCTCCCAAGGTCACCTCCCTCAATGTCAGGGAAGGTGCGACTACAGGCTGGGTCCCAGTCCTCATTAGTCCTCCCAGGAACATCACAGAAAATAGAAGGGAAGAGTCAGGAAACTGCCATTTCTTCTCAGAGAAGTTATTTATACCTGGCGAGCCTCTTGACAAGGTGCTGTAAGGGTGGAAGTGGGGAGCTGAAGAGCCTGGGGAGGGATGGACACAAAGGTGGATGAGAGGAACAGGTGATATTATGGCAGCCAGCAAACAGACAGGCGGCATGAGTCACTGCAGCAACATCCGAGAAACAATATTATGATGGGACAGACCACAAGGCCATGGAGAGCTAGCTCCCTGACAGATCCTTTTATCTGCAGGAACAAAGGCACACGGTGTGCTCAGAGGAAACCTCCAGGGAATGCTTTAGCCCAGATGTCCTGACAGGCTCATAGGAATATATCCTTTTCATAATGAGGGAGCCATTCTCTCCCAATGCCTTTCTGAGTGTGGCTGTGGCTGATAACAGCATAATTTCCCTTGGAAAATGTCCTTTCCTTCTCTCTCTCTCACTCACCATCATATGCCCCCTAAAGGAGAGAAAGAGAGACAGAAAGAAAGAATGACAATCTTCTACAATGTTCCTTTAGCCATCTCATGCTGATGCACCAAGAATATTTAGCCAAGGCCAAGGCACACTCTTCCACCTGCCCCAGTTACCTGTCTACAGGTAGGATGCTGTGGTCCCTGGTGATGAGGGCACCTGGGGCAGCCTTGCACACCCCACCGTGGGCACCAAGCTGCCATCATCCCCTGGGTTAAGCCCTCTCTCCTCTCACTCTTGGGGAACTGAAGGCGCTGCTGCTGAGTGTCCCTGGGCCACCTGATGGCAGTGGAATCTCCACAGGAAAGGGGAACAGGTGAAGCCACCCATTGGTGTGGCTTCTCCTTGATACCATGCCATCAAAGTTCTCCTGGGTATTCCAGCACCGCCTTGCCTGGTCACAGTATAGCCTGGGTTCCTCAGATATGCCAGTGACTCATTTTCCATTCATCAGAGATGAGACTTAAATAAATAAAAAGGTGCTTCGTGGGGCGGCTGGGCCTAATGATAAGCAATTATAGGAAGCCAAATGAAGGCAGTGCTTTGTGCGGGGCCTGTGAAATTGGTTAAGCAAAAAGAATAATGGCCCGTTTCAGTGATTCATCCCTTTGCTCATTTCAGAGGGAGCATTATCTCAGTTAAGTGATGCAATTAATATGAAAATGAGGGAATCATTGTTTAAGGAGATGAGGGGAAAGTGGGGAGGGGGCCGGATGCCACAGTGGGGAAAAATAAGGGCCACTGAGATGGAAATTTGCATAGGTCACTAGCAATGTGATGTCTTTAGCACGTACTCAAAGCTTAGCTAGCATTGTAATACGTCGCCATTAAATTCTCATTACGGTGACCAACACAATTCAATTTTTCAGAATCTTAATGATAAAAAGTTAATTACACTAAGGTGAAAACCTTTTGTACTGGGGCCTAAAATAAAACAGAAAGGGCACTGTGACTACCTTCAGGATACTGGAGGTAGAGCCAGGGAGGCTTAATTTACTGCTTTATTAACCATAACATGATTTGCAGGTTGATTTTTTGTGTGTGTGAGCTTTGCAGATCTTTTGTAATGAAGTCAAGAGGGATAAACAGGGTATTTGTCTCTCCTCTTCACTTTTTTTTCCTTCCTAGGTTCTCATGGTATTTTTCCACTTAGTAGCTTCCAGACCATATTTCAAGGACTGGCTGATATCCTTGTGGGCATCAAATAGGAAGAGAACAGGGCATGAGGGCTGAACAGGTGGCAAAGAGAGCAGAGGATCAGGAGCCATCAGGCTGGGCTTGATGGCAGGGAGGTCACTGGCTCACTCTGTGCCTTGAGTGCAGAGTTTTATACCCAGAGGACTCCCACACAGAGCAGAAGAAAGGACAATGGTGTGATTGTCACAGCAGAAGATCGCATCTAGCTTCTGCCACCTCTCTGCTTTGTGTCCTTGAGCCAGTGACCTAACCCCTTGGAGCTTCAACATTCCCATGGGCAAGAAAACAATAATGTTGCCTCCCTTGCAGGAATTGTTGTGAGGACTTGGCATGGAGTGCATACAGTGTTTCCTATCAGGTCGGGGAGAAGGAGGGCATTGTAATCATCGTCATTGTCATGATTATGGTGCTCAAACCTCCACCTCAGCCATAAGAGGTCTGCAGTAAGCATCAGTTCCCCTCCCATGTGGTCTTCATTTATAGAACCATGGGGGGGAATACTGATGTTTAGATGCTGACAAGATAGAAAAGTAGCAAAGATTGCTGGCTTCCTCCCTCCACAAAACCTAGCCCTGAAAATCCCCAAAATAAGAAAAAAGAAAGTTGAAGTATCTCTCAAACTAGCATAAGAACTATGAGAATCCAAAGAGTAAGAGAAGGTTGTTACCAAACCAAACTGGACTCTGCTCGCCCAGCACAGTGAGGCCAAACATCTGCACCAAGGTTTGCAGCAGGAGAAAGCGCTCCAAGCAAGAACAATCGAGCAGCTCCTGCTTAAGAACAAAACTCCCTTATGGCTAACAGGCAAGAGTTCGTAAAGGCAGAGAGGCAGAGGATGCGGGCAAAGTCATAAATCCATACATACAGGAAATACATTGGTTTGACCTAAAAAGACAAGACATCTTCAGAGGGGAAGTCATGGAGTCCATAGGTCATAGGTGGGTTTGAAGATTTTCTAATTTGCAATTGGTTCAGGAGGCAAACCTCTGCCTAAAAATTTGGGACAGGCAGAAAATAACATTAGCTTTGGCCTAGGGACCTCCTCTAGGCCACTCAGGAAGAAATTTAAAACAAAGAACAGTGATCAGAGTTCATTCCTCAGTTCCTTCTAATCTGAGGCCTACATGTAGCAGACCCAGCTGGTAGCAGTTCAGGTTTTTGAAAAACAACTCAGGTACACGTGTTAAGATGTTATCTTTAGTTTCTATAGGGAACCATGCATCCCATGACTCTAACTCCCCTGGCTATTGTTTTAAGCCACTATTACCTTCTTGCTTCTCAATTTTCATTTACTTCTCAGGGATAACTAGGTACCTGAAATTTCCCTTGAAAAAACTCAAGATTTTCCTTCATTTCCCTGCTTGGTGGGAGGTGGGTACCTGGCAGCCTCCCAAGAGGGGTTCCTGCTCCATCTCAGGGTGATTGAGTCCTTTGGAGATAAAGTGAAGGGGTAGGAAATGCAGCAACCCAGAGAAGATGTCCAATGCAAACCATTGCAAGCCAACAGGCAGCAGGATAACATCAGAATGGCATATGGGCCATTCCAGCTGAAGCGGAAACATTGATAGTAGTAGATTATAAATAATGTGTAGTAATAGTAGTACCAGTACTAACACTGTTAGAAATGCTAATAATAAAAGGAGCTGTGGTTCTTAATTTTTGTACTTTTTATGGTGCCAATGATCCTTCATGGTCAATCATATTAAGTATAGAAAAGCAAGCATATTAGTTCCTTCTTGCATTGCTATAAAGAATGACCTGAGACTGGGTAATTTATGAAGATAAGAGGTTTAATTGACTCATGGTTCTGCAGGCTATACAGGAAATATGGTTGGGCAGGCCTCAGGAAACTTACCATCATGGCAGAAGGCAAAAGGGAAGCAGACACATCCTACACGGGTGGAGCAGCAGAATGAGAGGCAGGGAAAGTACGACACACTTTCTAACAAGCAGATCCTGGGAGAACTCTATCACAGCACTTGAGGGATGGTGCTAAACCATTAGAAACTGCCCCAATGATCCAATCATCTCCCACCAGGCCTCTCCTACAACACTGAAGATTACAATTCAGTATAATATTTGGACAGAGACACAAATCCAAATCACATCAGCAAGGGATATATATATATATATATATATATATATATATATATACACACATATATTTTTTTTTTTCTTTTTTGTTTTTAAGACAGAGTCTTGCTCTGCCACCCAGGCTGGAGTGCAGTGGCATGATCTTGGCTTTGCCTCCCGGGTTCACGCTATTCTTCTGCCTCAGCCTCCAGAGTAGCTGGGACTACAGGTGCCTGCCACCACGCCTGGCTAATTTTTAAGGTACACAATATTTTTAGTTAAGAGACGGGGTTTCACCATGTTAGCCAGAATGGTCTCCATCTCTTGACCTCGTGATCTGCCCGCCTTGGCCTAATGGCAGGAAAACACAATTTATAACACTAGTATCTTGAGTAGGCAAAACGTTCATAGATATCTACTCTGACAGATTGCTCTATTTACCTCTGAGCTAAAGTATTTAATATTATGAAGCAATGGTCTCAGCAGAATTTACTCTGAATATATTCAAATGAGGGTTCACACAGTTGGCTATACTATGTTTGGATGCCAAGAAAAATACCAAGACCTGGAAAACAATGAATCAAACAGAAAAGGCAAGAATATGAAACCAGAGTGAAAAAATAAAGATTCTTTATGCAGGAGGAAGAAAGTGTGTTCATTAAATAAGAAGTTTAGAGGCATTTCAAGGATTAAAAATGGGATGTGCAAATATGATAAGCAGTGAAAAACCAAGACACAAGAAATCAAAAGGATAGGATGAGTATCAGAGAACAGAAAAATCTCAAAACAGGAAGAAGACCAAAATCAAAGCATCCTCCTCCCCCAATCAGGAAACCACTTCCTGCAGTGATACAAAACACCCCTGAAATTCACTTGTAAGCCTGAGAAATTTGTGACTAAGGGAAGTATTTAAAAATAGGAGTCCCTGTGTCATAAGTGAATTTAGTCCAACTTTAGTCAACTTGACTAATTCTATAGGTCAAAACATTCTTTATGATCATCCTAAGTGAAATAAGTCAGGTGCAAAAAAACAAACCAAAAAAAGAAAAAACAAAAAAACACTACTATATGATCTCACTCATGTCGAATCTAAAAATGTTAACCTCATAGAAGTAGGGAGTAGGATAGTGGTTACCAGTGTCTGGGGAGGTTAGGGCAAAAGGGAGATGAGGAGAAGTCAGCCAAAGGATATATAATTACAGATAAAAGGAATACGTTCAAGAGATCTATTGTATAGCATGTGACTATATTGAATTACAATATATTGTATTTTTTTAAATGCAAAGATAGTGGATGTTAAATGTCCTCACACCCCACCCCCCCAAAAAAAAGATATCTATGTGAGATCATATATTTGATAATTAGCTAGAGTTAACTCTTTCACAATGTGCATGTATTTCAAAACATCATGTTGTTCATGACAAATATATTCAGGTTTCTCTGTAAATTTAAACAGACTTTTTTAAGGTTCACAGTATTTTATACCAGTGGCTCCTAAGCATGAGTTAGCATACAATTTACCTGGGAAATCTGCTAACATATTCCCAGGCAAAAGGTTCTGGAGTTAGAGCCTAGGACCCAGTATTTTCAACAAGTAGTCCAGATAATTTTTATGCAGTTAGCCAGGAAGACACCTGAAGGGCACAAGTAATTTTGGGGACCACTGTTCTGTAAAGCCCAAGCATTCTAAACAATAAATATGTTTCCTTGCTTGTTGACTTCCCTGGAACATTGACAATTTCTCTTAACAAGTTTATTCATTAAATGAATGTTTACTCAGTATGTAACATGAGTGAAAATGAAGAATAAAGCAAAATTCCTGACAACCTTTAAAGATCTGAAAGTGTAGGGTGGGTGGTTCAGGCCTGGGCATTTGAACTGTAACACAAAATACAGTAAACAAGTTCTATAAGGATGTACAGCAATAAAGAAAAAGGCTGTTAATTTTGGCTGCAGCCATCTGGGAAGATTCTGTGAAAGAGAGGGCATTTGAACTGATCCTTGAAGGATGAGCAGGGTTTAAATAATGGATGAACAAGGAAAAGTACTCCATGAAGAAAAGCATAAGCAAATGCATGGAGAGGTGAGAAGGCAGAGGGCAGATCTGGCTAAGGATGGGTAGAACAGTGCTAGAATATCCAGGTTGCACAGTCTGAGACAGATTAGAAAGGCCCTGAGCATACTGGAAGGGTGTTGGGCTTTTGTTGGTAGGCTATGGGGAGACATTAAAGATTTTATTATTATTATTATTATTATTATTATTATACTTTAAGTTCTGGAGTATATATGCTGAACTTGCAGGATTGCTGCATAGGTACACACATGCCATGGTGGTTTGCTCCCTCCAACCCGCCATCACCTACATCAGGTATTTCTCCCAATGTTATCCCTGCCCAACCTCCCCATCCCCCACAATCCATCCCCTAGCCCCACCCCCAACATACCCCAGTGTGTGATATTCCCTTACCTGTGTCCATGTGTTCTCATTGTTCAACACCCACTTATGAGTGAGAACATGTGGTGTTTGGTTTTCTGTTCTTGTGTCAGTTTGCTGGGAATGATGGTTTCCAGATTCATCCATGTCCCTGCAAAGGACATGAACTCATCCTTTTTTATGGCTGCATAGTATTCCATGGTGTATATGTGCCACATTTTCTTTATTCAGTCTATCATTGATGGGCATTTGCGTTAGTTCCAGGTCTTTGCTATTGTACACAGTGCTGCAATGAACATACGTGTGCATAAGTTTTTATAATAGAACAATTTATAATCCTTTGGGTATATACCTAATAATGGGATTGCTGGTTCAAATGGTATTTCTATTTCTAGGTCCTTGAGGAATTGCCACACTGTCTTCCACAATGGTTGAACTAATTTACACTTCCACCAACACAGTAAAAGTGTTCCTATTTCTCTACACCCTCTCCAGGATCTGTTGTCTCTAGATTTTTTAATGATCACTATTCTAACTGGTGTGAGTTGGTATCTCAATGTGGTTTTGATTTCCATTTCTCTAATGACCAGTGATGATGAGCATTTTCTCATATGTTTGTTGGCCGCATAAATGTCTTCTTTTGAAAAGTGTCTGTTCATATCCTTTGCCCACTGTTTGATGGGGTTGCTTGTTTTTTTCTTGTAAATCTGTTTTAGTTCTTTGTAGATTCTGGATATTAGCCCTTTGTCAGACAGGTAGCTTGCAAAATTTTTTTCTTATTCTGTTGGTTGCTGGTTCACTCTAGTGATTGTTGCTTTTGCTGTGCAGAAGCTCTTAAGTTTAATTAGATTCCATTTGTCTATTATGGCTTTTGTTGCCATTGCTTTTGGTGTTTTAGTCATGAAGTTCTTGCTTAGGACATTAAAGATTTTTAAAGATGAAAGTAGGTATAATTT